>VUQR01006445.1:1642-25573 GCA_015108515.1 Hemichromis elongatus | reverse complement strand
GGGCGGGAGCGGGGGGGGGGGGGGGGTGGGTGTGGGGGGGGGGGGGGTTTTGAGGGGGGGGGGGGGGGGGGGGGGGGGGGGGGGGGCTACTGTCCGTATATGCAGACACTGTACGTGAGCAGTGCCGTGTGCCTTAGGTGGCTTTGCATCATTAGGCCTCGGCTAATTTCAGACTGAATGAGATGGACGTGTCCCTCCCCGTGACTTATTTATTTTCACTTTCTGAGGATATGATTGGCATTGCTGCTATTTTTGACTCCCAACAAAGGTTTTTTTTTTGTTTTTTTTAAAAAAATCTTTGGCAATTGTCCTGAAGCCAACCTGTAATCATTTAATGCACTGTACTCCCGTAGAAAGAAAAAGACACTCTTTCACGCTGCTGTCCTAGAAATTCTCTTTTAACCGCTGCTGTGTATTCTGTTTGAAGCCTCGGGTTGACAGCTTCATTTGTGAAGCGTCTCAATTAGGCAGAATATTTCTGCCGACATATCTCGACGCCCAGACTGTCTCACTCGAACATGAAAGCCCGAGCTTAAGGAAGTCATCACACACCTCAGCAGAGAGACAGACACACACACACAGGCAAACACTAAAAATAGAGGCAGCTATCCTACTAACGCTGGTTAATACTCCTCACCCCAGACAGTCGGATTTGCATATCTTTAATGTGCTTTTTTCTCCTCTCCTCTCCTTTCCTGCGTTTCTCCTATTTCTCTCTGTCTTTCTGTCTTACGTGAGTCAGTCTGGCCTTTTATAGGAACTCTCAGGAGGGCTTGCAGTGCATGTTGGGAAGGAGCATTTTGTATCAGAAAAGCAAGAAAAAAGCAGGCTGAAAAGATTTCAACAATTGCGGTAATTAGAGATTTTCGGAAAGCCGAGACACCCCATCGCCACCGACCCCACCTCTTCCTCGCACTTTCACTCGGTCCTTCTCTCTGAGGTCTTTCAGGCCACTGTAATGGTCTCCATCTGGTCTATGAGGGAGGGGGTAGGAAAGGTATTGAGTCTCCGGGCTGTATAGGGCGACCATCTGGGCTGGGCCACTCCCGTGGCTCTGGGACTGCCTCTCAGCTGCAACAACCGAGCAGCAGACACCGGTCCCGGCTGCATGCCGTAACCCCAGCAGTAACAATGACAACAATGGGTCCTGGCCCCATTTATTCCATTAAGCCCATGTGAGTCTTCCAATAAATAGTAAGCATTGCAATCTGCTAGTGGGCTGCCACTCTGCTGCGTGCAGTTAGCATATGCCATATTGAGGAAAACATGGAACTGCAGAGCCAGTTGGGATCCTTCCAGTTTACAGTGTGTTTATCAAACTCAGGGGACCCATTTGCCCTCTTCCTCCAAGGCCTCCTTCTAGGAGTAAGGCAGCTTTCAAATTCGAGCATAACCCTAACATTACCACCATAGTTAATGGCGATTGTTAGCGGCTGCTGCCTGGAAGCTTTCGCTCAGGAGAAACGAGCCCTGCTTTTAGAAGAAACAGACAGTTGCATATTCCTCAATGGCCGCGTTGTTACAGTTTTTAAATGAAAATAAATAGTGCAAAAATATTTCCAAGTCTTTCTTTAGGCAATGAAACAATGCGTCCAAACACTAAAACCAATCCAGTCTGCCACTCCTGCTATGCAAAGTAACACCAGACCGACGTCTCTTATAAGTCACTTTTGGTTCCAAAGCGCTGTCGTCGGTAGGACCTCCGTGTACGGGCTATTTACAGTCCAGATGTGGTGATCGTCTTTTATAATGCTTCTACGTGTACAGGCGTGTATAGGCTCTGTTCTCCTGTGTTTTCAGAGGGTGGAGGGCGTGTGAAGGCGTGTAGGGTGATCAGTCTCTGAGATGGCACCCGCCTCCTGAGCTAAAATTTGCAGATTCTTAATATATCTTTTATCTTTCACCAGTGATGAATAAAAGGGGAAACAAATGACTCGCAATTGGATTTTACGCATGTTTTAGAAATTCAGAAGCACACAACCTTTGTCCTCCGTTGCTTTTCCAACCCGACAGTCTGGGCTAGCATGTGGTGGAGTTCACCAGTACCTCATAGGATCAGCCCACCTGTGACTGCAGCTTATTTGCATATTTTATCCGCAAACACTTTTTTCCATAAAGTGATTGCAAACTTTACAAGGAGTTAACATTTAGCTTGTCATCTGCATTTTAAACTCTGTGATGTTAAAGCTCATTAGCAACTTGACACATCTGTTTTCCTACCAACGCTAGCAAACTAGCTTCAACACGTGCTGCCTTAAAATTACAAGATTCCTTCAGCAGTCAGCTATTCGACCACTGCGAGACCCTCAGTGTTTGCTGCAAACCACACATTCTGCTTTACTCCAGATGTACACAAATGAAATGTTTAAATTATAACGATATCACAATTTTAACATGACTATTGTTTATTTGTGTTTTTTAGTAAGAAATAAAAAGAAGACATTCTTCAGTTAGTCAGCGCACCGCTTCACCCAAGATAAAACTGCAGTTTCACACAAATAGAAACACATGCCTGATGTGTACTGAGATGAGAGTTTATTATAATATACGGTAAATGCTCAACCAGACCACTTAAATGATGTTGAGGTAAACACAAAACAGAATGTAAGACCCTGAAGCGTCGTTGTTTATTTATTAAATAACTGTGCAGTCGAGACGTCTTCTAATCTAAACACAGCTCCACTTCCTCACGAGCCCTCCGACTATAAACAGTCCATCCTGTTAGAGCTGACTGTATGTAGTATATTTACTCTTCCCAACTTAAATAAAGTTTCCTGCTGATTGGACAGTCATAAGCAAATAATTTCAACGGAAGCTGCATGTTGGCATTGGGAGCAGCAGGTATCATCCGATTCATTCCTAAACATGGCCTGTTTACATCTTGGAGAGCGGGGAGTTGTTGGAGTGTGGTCCTGCCCATGAAGGAAACCGCCAAGACCA
Source organism: Hemichromis elongatus (assembly GCA_015108515.1). Taxonomy (NCBI): domain Eukaryota; kingdom Metazoa; phylum Chordata; class Actinopteri; order Cichliformes; family Cichlidae; genus Hemichromis; species Hemichromis elongatus. The sequence goes on along the minus strand of VUQR01006445.1, from coordinate 22,633 downwards.
GAAACGAAGAATCTCTTCCTGTCATTACCTCAATCTCACCCTAAATATATTTCACCATAATAACTAATCAGTGCTCAAGAGTACAAAAAAACACTATGAAACGCCAACAAATGCATCGACGCTGCACTAAACTGATGTGAAATAGGCTGTCGTAGGGTCTCTGCAACCTTTTGGCCTGTGGTTCATGGTCGTGAAAGCTGAAACTAGAACATTTAAAAGACATGGTGCATCAGACAGTGTAGGGACTGCATTTCCAAGTAAAAGACTGGTCAGCCGACACTGTCTGCACCCTCGATTCACTGTGCATAGTGATTGTAGACCAGCAGAAAACTAATAAAAAACACTTTTAAAGGTCGTAGGCATGAGAGTTTTAGTCTTACTAATCATTTGTAGGAGTGTAGTTACATCCAGTGTCTCCTGGCTTTAGTGTTAGTTACAGGCTTCCACCGTGCACAAGCACATCTACAGCATCACAGGGTGCGGCGAAGTACACATTCAGTAATGATGCATCGAGTACTGAAGTAGACGTATCAAAGCTACAAATGTGTAGATTTCTGTAAATTTCCACTTTAGGATTTCAGTCGATATAAGATTTGATTTTGCTCACTCGTCAGTGTTTTTTTATATTTCTGCCCTTGCTGAGCTATTATTGACCGAAATTAGGAAATTAAAATGAAATATTCTCATGTGTGGAGTGGAGTGCAAGTATTAAAAATTTCATTTAATTTCCTTATTCGTTCTTAATCTTAAGCCCTTTGGGCTTTTCCAGCATCAGAAAAAAATATGTTCCTTATATTGGCATTAATTAAATACACAAAAATGGCACAAATTCAGACTTTTGAATGCATCAGAAGCCTTTTGAAAGTGAAAATGATCAGAAACCACTTGGGTTGTGAACTTTGTTAAATAGTTCTCCATGTGTTCAAATTGCTTGTGTGAATTTAAAGACCCATTTATGACCATTTTAAGGTCAGTTTCCCTATAAATAAGTTGTTCAGGAAAAATTAAGGAATGGGTAGTTAATAATAAAAAATTCCCCATGCCAAATAAAAATGGAGCGTAAGTCATAATATACTGAGTTATTCCAGCTATGCACTTTGTCCCATTCACAACATAGCTGACTAATTTAAACCGTCGTAGTACTGCGAGGCTGGCTCACCTCCATGTGAAGTAGAAGCAGAGATCAGTCTGTACTAATTAAGTATCGGACCTTAACAAACTCTGAAAACTGAAATGTGCGACATTGTCACAGTAAGCCTTACTGGTTCTTGTTTCACTTGAGCCGAGGCAATTTAACATGGCATTGGAAAGCTGTGAAATCTGTATTTTCCCTCCAATTTTTCTCAAATTTGTTATTTCAGACTCCAGCTCAAGGCCGACCGAGCACATTAAGCACGAGCCCTGGCAGGAGAGTGATCGTGTAGCTTTCTTTAGCCTCTTCTAACAGGCTGCTTTTGTGAAGGATCTTTAATGGAAAGCAGGAAAATGGATTGCAGTTTGTTTGCTGCTGTGATAAAATCAGGTGGGGTAAAGGGTGGATCGGGCTGTGGAGGATGCTTCTATGTAAAAATACCATTACCGTCCATGCATAAGTCCATTTTAGCAGGTAAATGGGGTATTCCAGCTGTTCTTCTTTCCAGGAACACTTTCAAGCTTCTCCGAGAGGATGCTAGGGTGGATTGAAAAGTGCCTTGCAGATGTGCAGCAACTGAGGGCAATCAGCAGAGATTCACATTGGCCAATTCAATGGCTAGAAGGGTATCAAGTCATGTGGAATGGTACTTAGATCAGCTAATCTTCAGAGGTCATGTCCTACTTGAACCAACTTTGGTTTTTGTGCTCTTGAACTTGTGAAGAGGACACTTCTGGTGGCACTTCCTTCTCAAAAACATCACCTTACTACAATAACACAGCTACATGACACAACTGCAGGTACCTGGTAATTTTGACTTTTATTCTTTTATTTTGTAAGTTGGCAAATGTACATATATATATCTGCTCTGTTGCACATCCTCTTTGGGTTTGGTTGCACAGAACTCCCACCTGTACAGGTGTATGAGATATATACAGTATATAAAGGTACACTGACACCAGTGTTGGTCAAGTTACTTGAAAAAAGTAATCAGTAACTAATTACTGATTACTCCTCCAAAAAAATAATCCCCTTACTTTACCCATTACTTATTTTTAAAAGTAATTAGTTACTTTTAAAAACATGATTTACAACCTGAATAGGTAATAAAACAATAGATCTTTCAGCCTGATTCTACTTTTTCTGCATAATCTATCATATAAAATGTAATCAAATCAAAAAGTCTCTTATTAAAACGTATTATTAATTTTAATCTTTTAACTTTATGCATCAAGCAAAAAATTAATTTTATGCAATATTGTCTGACTGGAAGAAATGTGTTTAACATTTTTCTACATATTCCAGCATATAAAATAAAACAGTTATTGTGTTTACACTCTTTCAAACAGATGCAAGTAAAACACAGCAGAATATAAATAAAACCAAAGACTCGGCGGTCCTGTGGCTCTATTTTCACCTGTTTAGCAGGAGTAGGGCAGGCGGAGGGTTACCCTGGTGCAGGTGTCACATCAGCGGAAGGATCCGTGAGTTTCTCTGTGAATGTCACATTCCCGTGGCAGCGTACTTGGAGCTTGGTCAGAAGTTTAGGGGTTTTTCGCTGTAAAAAGAAGTTTTCTTCTAACGCAGTAAACAGCGGACACTGATGTTTTTGTCACTTTTTACAGAATCAAACTCAAAGTAAGGTCAGTACTTCCACGCTTTAAACGCTGCACGGTCGTACTCTCTCCATCACTACATATATTATCCATTGTTGATCTGCACACAGCTGTTGGCACCAACGTGGCACTCGCTTACGCCATTGTCATGAGACACTCTGGCAAACAAAATCCCGGTTTAGTGATTTTGTTTTCCCTACTTTACTTGTTACTTGAAAAAGTAATGGGATTACAGTAACGCGTTACTGCCCATCTCTGATTGACACACCAACTGCTGCGCTGCATCGATACAGGACATACCTGACATGAGTTATGCTTTTGTCTGAGCCGAAGACTCGCATACGAGCAACCACCTCTGTGTGAATTGGTTGCCTCCACTTTGCGCCTCCACCCAGTTTGTCATCGATTCCGTCGTCTGTAGTCCGTCTTTGCCTTTGGCCTCTGTCTGCGGTCTGCCTGTCTGTCATCCCTGACTTTCCCTTTCTGTCTCCCAACAGTCATCCAAGCTATACAGCAGCTCAGCCAGTGAAGAACGCTGGGCATGTTGCCAGCTAGCCAGGGCGCCAGTTGGGCAGTCCATCAGTAGCATTAAAGACATGTTATCCACCCGAGTGTATTTGTCTGGCTTAGAGCCCTTATCCCCCTGTCCGAGTGCCCCCCAGCCCCATACTTCCTCTGTAGTCACCGAGGGGCCCTGCGTAAAGTGCAAAGTACCCTTCTTGCTTTATCAGCATGGTACCCAGGCATTCGGCCTGCTGCTTTAGGTCTCTTAAAACACGTACACAAATAAATGAGGGGGGTGCTGGAAATAACTACTTTCTCATCTCCAGCCAAGCTGCCCTGCTGGTCAGGTCATTGTCTTTAAAGGGAAAGGGGAACAGAGAAAGCATGCCACTGCTGACCTCCACTCAGTGCTTTCTTAAAGAATTCAAAGTCAGCAAAGTTCATTTAGCTCTCTTGAAATATAAAATAGATGAGTGGTTCTACAGGGGCTTAAAAGGACTGTTTGTTTCCTGTTATACTTAGTTCAATAATGCACCGAGCAGTATTTTTAGCTGTGATGGGGAAAAAAATCACTGCTTCTGTTTTGATCCTGAACATACAGGATTCGTAGTGTGTCTTGTCCTCATTCTATCTGCTTTAATATGTATAATGGTCACTGCTTTGTGGGACTCTTATTATTAATGCTGTCACTTCAAGGGGCAGCTCTGAAAGCAAGTTTAGCAATGTTAGGTGGAAAAAAAACCCCGAAAACGAAGAGTGGCGTGACATTCAAACTAAACGTTGTGTAATGGGGAAAAAAGATGGCTGGTGTTCGTAGCAAAATTCTCTGTTGACACAGAGTAGTTTTTTCTTCTTTTTTTTTGATGTCAGTAAAAGGCCAGCCAGTTTTCACAAAGAATCAAATGCAAAAACACAGTATGTGGACATCACGGTCACAGCGAGTGTGCGCAAAGATTTCTCTTAGACTTTCTGTAGTTGTGCCAAGAATCCAAGACAGGCAAACATCCTGAAAACCCTCAAGAGTCGCCTCAGAGAAAGGCTTGCTTTTAACAAGTTCTGGATGTCGAGCGGTCACTCAGCAATGCGGATTTACCCAATACGACTAAAAACTAAAGAAAAAAGAAAATCTAATGTAACCCAAAAAGACCTGATAAAGCATGTCTGTAAAGTCTAAAACCACTGATGGATGCGCAGCTGTCAGCAATATTGGTGTTCACTTCCCTGGTGGAATTGTTTGTTCATGAAAGTTTTATGTTTTTGAACATTAAATAGACTCGGTGGAAAGATTTATTTTCATGCCATCTTAATTTGAAGTAGCCTTTATTGGTAGACAAGGAAAGTGTTGCTGCAGCCATGAAGGGAAACACCAATGTATGCAGAGGAAAACCCGGAAGAATAAATCCTTTCTGTGTGGATATTCATGGACATTTTGCCAAACCCGCCCTAAGCCAAGTCACAGTGCTGATGACATTTTACACTATAAAATAAGTTTTGGCTAAACAAGCTGAAAAAGTATGTAGACCCAGGAAGCAGTCATTGCATTTGACTTTGGCCGTTGATGTTTTTCTTGTTAGTTGGGTCGTAGGTGCCTTTGGCCTACAGACCAGTTGTTTAACCCTTGGCAACCAACAGAAGTTTTCATGCCCCAACTGGTTGGTGAAGGCAGCCGGCTGTAGCTGGGTGAAAAAGGCTGCAACGACCCGATGACCATGATGGTGGTGGTGTTCAGGTTCCAGGAGAGCTCATCTCATATGTGCACACTGTTGACCATCTCAACAGCAGATGTGTTGATGTGCAGTGGTGTGTGGGTCGACGGCAAACAGACACTTTCTGGTTTGCTTTGCACTCTACAATATCACAGTTTCTTAGCAAGCAGCTTACAAGTGTTTGCAGACCACTTACCACCTTTCAATTCTGTAGGAAATTGCTGGAATCTGCTAGCAACCAAAGGAAGTGCATGGACTTTTTGTTTCAGCATACCTCTTTGCGACCAACTTTACTACTCACCAACAAGTTTGGGCATATATCTGCTTCCCTAGTAATCAGTGGTTACCAGTCTGTGTTACAGGGGCTAGGGAATACTCATTTTTCCCTAGTATCTGATGGCAACCATTCTCTATGCCCGTGTGACTGAAACGACGAGGTTTCAGTCTCTAGGAACTCAACATTTTTGGTGAAATTTATTTGTAGAACATTGGAAAGTTTATTTTAATTGAACATACCATTAATAGATGCTGTACACTACTCACCCAGCTTCTCTCATTTGTGAATAAAAGCTTGTCTTTCTGCCATACATTATTGACCTCTCTCGTTCTCTCCATAATAAATTTGAAATACAGTCTTCATAATACACTTGACTGTGTGGCCTGCAGCAGCTGTAGAAAGAAGAGCAGAGTCTGTTTGCTACTTTATTGAGGAATTTCTCAGGTGTCATCGTGGGTGTCGTCTGATTGAACTCTAATGAAAGGGTGACTCGAAGTCTTTTGAACCTGTCGAGAATTGATGGAAGCATCGGTGAGCTAAGTGAATGTTGTTCTGGAGCTCTGCACGGCAATTGAAGGTCAAGTACCTCCAAAACATCAGAAAGGAATTTTAATCAAAGGATCTGGTTTGCCCTTCACATCCATCCAAAATGTCTTTCTTCTTCTTATGTTTCTCTTTGTCATTAAGAAAATCTCTGATTTTCTTTTATTATGGATATGACTTGGTACAGTTAGTTTCTACACATTAGAATGAATCGGGATGTAAAAGATGGCAGCAGGAGAAAGTTTTCTGTGGTGTCTCCTTTTGTGCTTAACTTGTGCCATTGTTTGTGTTCACAGGAGTGGTCATGGAAGAACACGCTCCTGTGAGAGGACACACAAAAGGTCAGGCAGTTACATTCATTATACTGAAAGGCTGCAAATCTGTTTGGCTTTTTATCTTCTTTCTCTTTTGATGTGACACTTGCAGAGGAGCTGTTCCTGACAGCTTGCACGTGATCCACAGACATGTAGGCATTCAGTCTTGGAAGTGCAGTATTCATAGGTTTTGAATACAGGTTACTACAAACATGTGAAATCAATGGCATTCTCACTTCGACTGAACTGCCCACATTTCTGTTCAGTTCTTTCCAGTTAGAGGACGGCGTATACAGAGTTAAATCTGTCTTTTCTTTGCTCTTTGACTGATTCTACATGAAAAACATGCACAATATAGGACTAATTAGTTTAAGCATAGCCAGTCGGTTATCCTACCCAGAATACGTCTCAACCAACACCTGCTAACACTTGACAAATATTGGGGAAAAGAGCAGAGTTTGTGCTTTCCTCTGAATCACACCAAGCAAGTAATACATAACAGGGTGCAATGAAAATAAAGAAGTGGTAGTCACTGGGACGTTTTTATCTGTTATTGCTTTACTCATTACCAAATTAACTTGTAAATTATCCATTTAAATAGAGTCCACATTTTACAACAAAGCAACATCAAACTGGAATTCATTCAGCTAATGTTACTAATATTACACATTTGCAAATTACCACCACGAGAAGATCCAAGCTCTTTGGTATTTGTTCATCTTGTTTTCACAAAGGAGCGTTGTGCCATTGAGAAGTACTCAGAAGCATTGCATTTTGTCCTGTTCTTTGCAGCACTTGCAGAGAATTAAGACTTTTGCAGACTTAAGAAATCGTAACTGACAATCAAAGATGTTTGTGAAATGACATGTTTCCTTGCAATTGGTTTGAAATATTCAAATTGTTTCTTTTAAGAAAAAATTGCCCTCAAGTAGCAGAAAAAGTCCATAACACAAACAAAGTGTACAAATTCATGTTATGTGTTGTGTGTGGTCTAAAGGTGCTGTACTGTACAACGTATTACGTCATACAAATGGGATTCGTTGAGAGAATGCAAGATTAATGCAGTCTGATATTTACAGTGCTTAAGGAACGGGACGGATTTTGAACTTATCATCGGAAAAATAGATGATTGTTTGCTGTTTGAATGTTGGGTGGTAGAAGTGAAACAGTGAATCTAAATTTGAGCAAAAATAGTTGATTTTTTTTGAGCAGCTTAGAAAAACAACAACAAAAAATAGGGAATGCAATGCTTTGTGATTAGCATGTAAGCAAAGCCTGCTCGATGACTAGTGAACGCGAATGACAAACTCTTGTCCTTTGTTGATTCCGATATCAGTTCATGCAGACTAGTTTAATTCTAGTTAGCTGGGGTTTGCTTTTTATTATATAAATGTTACTATTTTTGTGTAAAAATATATATTTTCTTTCATTTTTTTGTCAGTAACTAATAGAATGCAATACATTACTACTGCTGGAAGGTGGCAGTAATGCACCTGAAACCTGTTTGCTGACCACCTCTAACAAAGAAAAATAGATGAGTGCACTGCTAACTAGCAGGTGTCAGACCAAGATCAGATGTTATAATATAAACAGCCATCAAAAGGTTTTGTATGAAGCTTCTTAACATAATTAACAAAAATTAATCTGATGTCGACTGTGCCAGGTCAAGCTAGCATGTGAGAAGTCTATCACAACTGTGGAGTCATAGTAGCAGTTAAATCATTAAATAATCTGATAGTTCCTGATGGAAAATGTATTTTTACAAGAAATTTTCATCACTAGCATTTTTTTTTTTTTGGTTTGTTTTTTATTATAAACACATTGGTGGCAGATAAAAAAAAAATGAATAATTTGAAAAAGCCAGTAACAGTTTTTATTTTCAGTTACATGCATGTTTTGGTTCAATATCAAATAATTGGCCATCCGTATTTTTTCCCCTCGGTTCCTCTTCTTTTAGATGGGTAAGGCCACCTTTTTGGTGTACTGACAGCCTCCCAGCACATCCTGTGGCCCTCTGCACAGAGCTACTGGCAAGGCTTTAGTGAAAGCCTTCCACTAAGCCAATCTGATTTGCATACACCAAAGGAGGCACTTCACAGACTTTGCCCGTTATGAAGCTATTGATGAATAATGATCCATCATGAACAGTGAAACTGATTTAACAACTTTGAGGTGACGTCTTTACAAATGCCTACTTCCAGTGCCGAGTCAGGAAGTGCCATATCCTCGATGTAAAATCTGAGGTTTAATTAGACTTTGTGCATACTGTGTAGACATAAGGTTGGAGTCTGAAACGTGAATGCAGAAGTACCCTTATTCTCATGGCGAGCAGGGCTCAGCTCCTCCGGTATTACTAGGAAAAGTGAACGTACAGAAATCTTCCTTTCTCTTTTGCAGTATGACATCAATAAACACTTTCCTGATGAGTTCATGGTGTCATTTCTTAGGTTCAAGTCTTATTGGTTATAGCGTGTTTATTCCTATGCAAGATATGCTCCTACCTGGCTAACTGCAGAAAATTGTAGATAAAACAATAATAATACAAATTATGTTTTAGTCTTTGAGAGGTCACCATCCAATGAGAGAGCACTAACCCAATTTCACAGTAAGATCCACACTTGACTCCTTCCATGCATGAGTGGAAACCCTTCTCTTTAGGCTTAATGAGACTTAACACACCAATGTCCAATGTTGATGTGATGGTACAGCCCATTCTCACTCCCGAGGCGTATCATACCGACGTTTTGTCACATTCCGAGGCGTTCCTGAGGAACACGAAAGGTGACCTCACACGTTCTTATGGGACGCGCCGGGTTATGGATGAAATCCAGTAGAATGACGATCCCGCGGTACTACACGTTCCAGACATGTACTCCAACCCTAAATCTAACCTTATCCCTAACCTTAACCATATTCCTACTCCTAACCAGCACTCTAATGACGTTAGAATGGTTGTTTTCCAAAGAGATTTAAGAAAAAGAACAAACGTGTAGATTGAGTCCAAATAGTTCTCATGTTTTCTCATTTTTCCGATATCATCATTTAGGAATGTGTTGGGTGCCCGAAAGCGTAAAATATTGACGATTTGTCACTTAGTGTAAAATATTACGCTTAGGGAGTGAGAACGTGTTGCCTGGTACCTGCATGACCTTTACATGCATATCATGGGTATCATTCGCTTTATCCTGATCTTTTCAAGACTTTGGCTGATGTGTTTCCATTCCTTTGTCCAAAGTTGTCTTTACATTTTAGAATCATCTATTTGTTTCTTTTTTTATTTACAAATGTATCAACAACAGCAATGGCATCAGGCTCATTGACACATGACTCGAATGATGATGAATTTTACTGTAACAATAGTGCTGCTGATGTCTGGGAGCTACGATCCTACATATTGGATTTAGAAGGTGGGCAGTCGACTTTGACTAGGATCAGCTTGTTAGGCCATTTGATTGGGTTGGAAAAACTCACCGCTACTGTTTTTGTTTCTATCAACAGTGTCCTGAAGAGGGACAAATACAAACTAGCAAGAACGTGACAGTTTGGGAAAAAAGAATCTGCTTTTAACCCGAGAGGTGTGTTTCAGTTCAGAGGTATTATTGGCAAGTGGTGAATTTAAAAAGAAATGAGGTGAAGTTATCAACGTTATCAGACGATGTGCAGCAACCATACCTACTGCATACCCCTGAGTAGGAACTAACCTTGGAGATGAAATGCAGCGGTTTGGAAGCACGTAGCGAGGCTCCAAATGCTAAACCAGACCGCTGATAGGTCTCGCAGACAGCAGCCGCTCTATCACATGATGGATACTGCTCCGATGCGCTGAGCTGGGTTACGCCATGTATCACGTTTTGTGAGGTGATTTTGTGATACTTCGGATTGGATTACATTTTTAATTTCTCTCCGATATCCGATCCAGTAATTTAGGCCAGTATCAAACCGATACCATTACGTAATATCGGATCGGTCCATCTCTAGTAGGAACACGACTAGAAGTCACCAGAACCATCTTTGAACACACCAAACCAAATCAGTTACACAAAAAGAGTTCCTAAACTTTCACTTTGGTCATTTAGTTGGGTTATAGCATCAAAGGATTGGCTCCTTTTGAGAAAACCTTTTCTCTGGCTCACCACCGTGTACCGTGGCCTTGAAAGAACGCTGATCTCTCCTTGCTGATGATCAGACTTTTCTTTGTGCTTCTCTTTGGGTCAATGCCAGACTCCCTAGCTGCTGGCTCTCTGGAATTTTTGTCAGCATACTTGTAGGCCAAATGTCACATTGTATTTTCTGATGAATGCCAGTGCTGCTGCTGCTGATTGTTGGTGGAATCTATTTTATACTTTGAGATGGATTCAAGATGGTACAAATTTGAGATGTCGGTGCAAATCAGTGGTAAGTCGACTTTAGAATAGGACCCTAAAGCAACAGACAAATCCCACCTTGAAGCATAATGTTGCACAAAAGCAAAGATTTTCTCTTGTACATTCATTTCATTGCTGTGCAGTAAAGCAGCACCCAGACTGTGCTCGCAACCGCCACACTAATACCCATCATGCATTTCTCAGAGCGTAGAAACGAGAGGGAGGGGAATAGCTGGAAAATCGACAGACGCAGTAACAAATGGCAGGCCGCCAGGTTGTCAGCTCACAGCAGCCGTCCTTCACGGGGGGAGCTGGTAAATGGACAAGACAGAGGAGAAGGGCACGAGGAGGGCATGGTTACTTCATGTTATCCTGAGTCCTACAAAAAAGGAAGATTCACACAGCAACTGGGTCACGCTGATTTCTGTTGCCTCCGAGCACTGACCAGCTTTTCCTTTAAAGCCTGGAGTCAAATATACAGCATCTGTAGTCTCAGAACATTCAAGGGCATTTTCAAGGGTTTGGAATTATGTTTGATTTCAGCATTTCTTGCTGAAAACCTCTATCTCTAAATAATGCTTACATTTTATTGTTTTTGTTCTTGTATGTTGACAAAGAAGATGTTGGTCAGACCGATTTGTGGTTTGAAGACTGTGGCACTGACAAAAAGACAGAAGGTCAGAGCTGAAGATCCTGAGGTTCTCATTGGTTCAGGAGTAGTAAGGATGGACAGCATTAGAAATGAGTACATCAGCGGGACAGCTCACATCAAGTGGTTGGAAGACAAAGTTAGAGAGGCGAGGCTGACGTGGTTTAGATGTGTTCAAGGACAGTCGGACAATACGGGCCGGGCAGGAGGAAGAGAGGAAGACCACAGGAAAGACAGAAAAGGATAGTGGGAAAGCAGCCAGAATAAGAAGGAAATGATTGGTCTGATGTTTTTAGTACATCACAGCTTTAAATGAGAACATTTTATAACCAATTAAAGACATTAGTGCAGGTTATATAGATCCTTTATTTGTAGTTTTTTAAAATCAAAATTGTCCCTTGACAAATTAATAATTTTAAGTACTGATATTCGTCTTACATTTAAAGGCATTGCAGAATATTAATGCAGTAGGGATGAACTGATTCTTCTTTATAAGCCACGTACAGCTCAATTTAATCTCAGGTAGGTATAGAAATCAGTAAAACAAATGAATAATCTGTGTTTCTTTTAATGTAATGATGTACAAATGAACTCGAAGCAGTAACATGAAAATCTGTCATTTTTACCGTTTTATTTCTGTGTTGTACCAAACCACAAACCTTCAATCCAGGAAAAAAATATGTATAGATAAAAAACACCAACACTGTTTTCTAGTAATAGGAAGAATGTTTAACCTGCTGTAACACACAGGGTTCGTACGGGTGCTTGAAATCCTTGAAAATGCTTGAATTTTAGTATTGTCTTTTCAAGGTTTGAAAAGTGCTTGAATCTCAAATGTGGTGCTTAAAAGTGCTTGAAAGTGTAACTGTATTTCATTCACCACAAATACCAATCTGATTGAATAGTTTTCTTATCAGATAGAGAAATAAAATCAGTTGCAAAATGTAAAAGCCAAATTTCTCCGCCTGGGCTGCCTTGTCTGTGTTAATGTGTGAACCCGCCCCTTCCCGGGCAGTTGGGGATGAGTGCGCTAACATGCCTGTAGGTTGTTTTAATGAGCGTTTGATGAGAAACAACAATGGCGGAGTTTGCAATCTCCAGTCGCATGATAGGTGAGTCCCAGTAAATAGTTTTCCAGTACGTGTATGATACACACTATTTTTTTTTAATTATGATTATTATTTTGCTAGCTAGCAAACTCACTGGAGAAACGAATGAAATGCACTGAGTGTGGTGCAATACTGCAGCTCTATTATAGCAGTTAGTTATGGCATGGAGATTTATGAAATGTGCTGTGAAGAAGGCCTTATGTTGGCTAGTCGGGCTAATGTTTAAAGCTTTCAATTGAGTAAAGTATCTCATATTACTGCTACTGCTAAGTAATACCCCTCTGGGGTCAACGGACCCAGAGTCTCCATTTTAACTTCTGTCAAAAGAACTGACTTCAAACTATATACCGCTTTTTAAATTGTGTTGATAGGCCACGTAAAACCAGAGGTATGATTAAAAAAAAAAAAATGCGATGTTTGTTTTTTTTCTGAATGCTGTCGTTGTTTATATTTACCGCGGGAGGAAACGGTAAAAACGGCATTTTATAAGGAAAGCGCTCGAAAGTACTCTCCGCCTGTGAGCAAAACCAAAACCAAAAAAGCCCCCACTCTTTCCTATTGGTGGAAAATTGTACCATGTCGACCAATCACAAAATGATATGGCAACATGGCATTTAGTTGTTTAGGAAGGGGGAAAGTTTTAGGAGTGACAGCGGCGTTTTGAAATGTGAGAGATTTGCGACATTTAACGTATTTGGAGTCTAAAGTTAGTGTGTTGTTTTGTGTAGTTGGTGTGTTGTGTAGTCAATAGTTTTGTTGTGTGTGTCAGAACAATGAGGCGACTGCTGAGTGTTACAGCAGTGATACATCTCCTGCTGTCAGGCCTGCAGGTATCAGGCTGTGATGTTCTCCTTTATCTTAAAGTGGACAGAAATGATTTTTTGGAGTGGCACAAATAATTTGTGTGGCATCAAATTTGATGCAGAACAGCTGATTGTTCTGTAAATAGTTTGAAATGTTTATTTAAAAAAACGCCTTGGCTGCATTTTCAGGTAAATAGCTGCAAAAATCTTTGTTGTTTGCAAAACTCAGTAACTTTTTTGAAGAAGTAACTATATAATTAATTGCCCAACATTGGTCATTATATACTGTATTTTGCAGACAGAGAGTTAAAGGACTCTCTCCCAGACCACAGACTCAGAATACAAGTAAGAGCTTTATAAAAAAAATAAATAAACAAACTTGTGTTTTCAAAATTAGAGTTCAAGTAATGTGAACAAGATTTATTTATTTTTTTAATTTTCATTGTAAGTGGGCTAAAGTGCTTAATTAAAAGTAGTCCAACATAAATGTAAATGCTGTCATTTGATTATTTTAATAAACCATGTGACTTGGATGGATTCGATGCTGGCGTGACCACAGTGCACACGTCTAACGTTGCTCACAGAGGTCCAAGGGAGCGCTCAGGGAGTTTGTGTGTTCACTCAGACACACGAAAAATTAGTGGAAACATTGTTTAAGGTGTTCAGATTTCTATTATCTAAAATTAAATTGCATTTTTATTGTTTATATTAATTAGTCTAGGATGGGTTGGAGAGGCAGATGAATCTGGATTCCTCCTTCTTGGGCACCTGTGACTCTTTGGTCTCATCCACAGCTGGTATTTAACATCTCTGCCAGATTGTTTTCCATCTCAGCGTGGTAATCAGGCTTGTTCTTGGCCACTCTCTGTAATCCCAAGTACTTAGCACTATGCTCCTGTTCGTGTTCTAGTACCTTTCTACTAGACCTTTGCTTCTTCTCAATCTTTGAGTGTTAGTGCACTCCTGCTGAGGATTCTTTCGGGGAGATGTATCATTCTGTCTGCCCATCCTCCTTTGACTTTCAGATTTCTTTTGGAGAAAAAACCAGTGATCCAATCTCCATCGTCTTCTGCTCCAACCAAACTATCCCACATGTTCTTTGAGACTTTCATTGGAAATTTAGCTCTTTGTGATCCAACCAGTACGCTCCTCTAGTGCTAACATACCGATTCTCTCTTTCAGAGACACTGATCTCTGAGCTCGGATGCCTCCTGCAAGAGTTCAGTTTGTTTACATTCATTCCTGTGCCAAAACCTTTGTTGTCAATAAATCTGTTGAACTGTGCATCTTTCTGAGTAGTCCTGCTGAACAGTCTGTTTGCATGGTCATAAAACAGTCATGAACTGAACATATAAAACACCCATTATTTGATCCCCTAATTCCATCAGAAGAATGATTGTGAAGCCTGCAGCCAGGGCACTTTCTGGATCCTCTTGTGAACACTCATGGCGTCCCTTTTTGTTTACAGACACCTCTGGTTTCACCCTTGCTGTGTACACTGCCTGAGGATGAAGCTGCTCCGATGACGTAAGTCACGTATATTATGTACAAACAGGTCTTTGTCTTGTCTTCTCCAGAACCTGCAGCCAAAAACCAGTTGACTGGTTTCCGTCGCTAATAGAGACACTTACATTCAACAGCAGTTGATCAACAAACTTGACAAAGTAACTGTAAACTGAATGGTAGCAGTTTAAAACATTTCATGCCAGAAAGGAGGTAATGCCAAAGCACAAATAATACATTTGCTAATAGAGTGTTTATTTGTGGCAAATGCAAAACTGTTTTAAACATAATAAGATGACAATAATGTGTTTTTTTCTTAATAGCCATTTGTGCATTTGGTTGCATGTACAGTACAGACAGTATCTGAAGTGTCCACGTGTTTGTAGTGCAGAGACAGCTGTGTGCGCCTGTGAAACTGTCACACGGCGACACAGTTTTCGCTGGCTTTGGAGCCTGAGCAATTTAATCCTTCAGTACGTAGAATTAATTTGCTGTTCCTTGACTCCCTGGCCCAGAGCGCAGAGCCATATGGCCCATCTGGTCATTGTGCACAATTACCAATCATAGAAGACAAAACTTAGAAGCAAAGGTGAGGCAGAGCACGATGGGTGCTGTTAACGCCCCAGATCACATTGGCGTGGTGGCTCAGCAGCACACACTGACTTACAAATATCATCCTGGAAAGCAATAGTGACAGTTTGCGACTCTCCGAGGGACGCGGCGGTCACTTCTGCTGCCACGCCGGGACATTTTTAATTGACGCCTATCGGCGCTGCCACTTCCACTGTGACAAACCTGCTGTAGTTATCGCCGCTCTCACATCACCGCATATTTGAGGCTATCCATAGCTGCAGTCATCTGCGTGGGCGCCCTGCTACGACAAGTGTTGTGTCTGTTTAACACACTGTGAGTCACACATAGAGAATCTTTTACACCTGACCCCAGGCTGGAGGGAAAAGTCCACTCTCAGACTTATACTGTATGCTTTACACTGAGACTGCAAAAAGATGTAGCTGCCAAAGCAGGACTGCTGGGCTTTAAGTAGGACTGGACTCAGTTTTTTTACTACGACGATCCGGTGAGTAGTTGATTTTATCGTCACTCACTCAGAGGAGTGCCAGGGTGAGTATTATAAATACAGCCACGTTTCAGTCTGTGATAGCAAATCCTGGCGCTACAGACATACGTCAGACCATCACTACGACGCGTCCCTCCCACCATCCTCTTGCCGTGGCTCCTAGCAACAGAATTTTCCTGAATGTAATGAGAGTGAGAGATGGCGCTGGGTGTCTCATTATGACGGCGCGAACAAACCGCATGCCTAAAAACAATGCAATTACCTACAGTGCGTCATCTCTATTAGTCCTATGTTGTGTATCATGCATCCATCAGTTTGACAATGGCTGCTTCCCCAAAGGGAATGAATGAAAAGTCGTTTCTGTTATTTCATTTACCCACCTCTGTCGTTCTTCTTCTTCTCGCTCTTGGGTCGTTTAATAATTCTGTGTGCTTTCCTCCACTGAACTGGAGAATCAATAGCGTCTTTTTGTTCTCCTGTACGACATAAATCATCCCATTAAGAAATCTTTTGTTGCAAATGGCATCTCCTCCCTTTATCTGATACTCATTCTCTCAGTTCCTCTCTTTATCCCGTTCTCCTCTGCAAGCAGTCTAAAGCAGTCCTCTGGGATGCTTGCTATGCTGTAATTCAGAAGTAGATTAAGAGGAGATATAGGGTATCTAAAGGCAGCAGGCCTGGGAGAGACAGCACTTGAGACACAAAGAGAAAGAAGAGAATGAGGGACAAAGACAGAAACGGAGAGCGGCAGAGATTGATGGATGCAGAACTCCTAGTATCGTAAGCAAAAGTTGATCAGATAAAGACGAAAGAGGGACACAGTGAGAAACGAGACAGGCACCACCATCGATAGATTCAGACAGTCTTTGTAGTTGGACCACAGGAGCAAAGTTAGACCAGAGCAACTCAACTCACAGCTCTTAGTTTTAAAGATGCTCTGGTGATCAGACTCTACAGTCTCAAACTGGAAGGACTGCAGCCACGAAGATTGCATGATGACGGCATCAAATTAATATCTTCAGCTAAATGAAGTTAGCAATTAATTCACCAATTTACCAAATCTGATGGCAACAAGGGAGTATGGATCAAGCAGGCTAATTTGAAAAAGACAAGATGCATGTTGGGATCAGTTATTTTCATCTGCTTGGAAGCCTTTTTGTTTCTTCCAGGCGTATTTCATTATACAATGAGAGAAATGTGCCATTAAACACAAACTGTGGAAAAAAATAATCATTTGGAACACAACTGCAGAAAAGATGAGGATAATGAGTTTGGTGTTGTCCTGTCTCACATGCAGCACACATCAGGAAAGAATTTCAGGAGTGTTCTGACTTCTGGAAATGGTCTGTTTGGATTAGAGGAAGGTGCTGCTTGTTTAGAGCTGAACACGACGTCCACTTGCTAACTGCTGCTTTGTCTTGTTTAATATGTGACCTGACCTTTGGGAACCAAGCACCTTTTGTCAGGGTGCATGAGATCCTGGATCCCACCACGGACGTTATCAGGTTAAAATAGTCTTTTATATCATCCACCATACTTCATTTAAATTAAAGAGAAAATGGTTACTTCTACTGAAGGTATGCATCGTGGTCTCAGTTATATCCTCGAGTTTTGAATGGTTTGTTTTTTCCTTTGTCTTTTGTTAACTTTCTTCTTTGTTCGTTTACCACTGTGATTGCCTGTCCCACCTTCATTGGTGTTACTTGTTTTCACCTGTGTATCATGCGTTTTCTCTTCAGCTGTCACTTTGTTTTACCTGCTTGTGCTCCCTGATTGGATTCTGGGCATGTTTGAATCAGTCTTTGTAAACCAGGGATGAGGAACTCCAGGCCTCGAGGACCGGTGTCCTGCAGGTTTTAGGTCTCACCCTGGGTCAACACACCTGAATCAAATGATTAGTTCATTACCAGGCCTCTGGAGGACATGTTGAGCAGGTACTATAACCATTTAAATCAGCTGTGTTGGAGCAAGAACACAGCTGATAGCTGCAGGACACTGGCCCTCGAGGCCTGGAGTTCCCCACCCCCTTCTTATCAGTTTTCAGTAAAGCTGTCTTAGAAATGTTCAGTAAAATGACCTCCAGCCTATCACCATCAGTATAAAAAATTTCAAATTAAAATGCAACCACACTTATGCCAGGATGTTGAACGAGCCCAGTACGTAACTCAGTTTGAGGTTTAGTTTGTAGAAATAGCATATCAGCTTAAATCACTGTTTTTATTCAGCTGGTAATGACTGGTTACAGTGACATGCTTGTCAGACTAAATAATGAGTTACAGTTAGGAATGACATAACTGTCAAATCAGCGCAAAGCACTCATTGGGTTTGTTCAGGTGCAGTAGTTTTCCCAGCAGGACTTCTCTCTGCCACCTGCAGCCAAACTAGAAAACCACAATACTTCAACCTGCACAGTTTGGAGCAGCTTGTCTCCAGCTGGCCCGTGAAGCGTCCTGCAGGATCTGTCCGTCACGCTGTCACAGTTCTGTGTGTCTTTGAGAGAAGGGACAGGTAGAGAGCCGAGTCGCTGTGCAGCTCAAAGAGCATCTTCATCATCCTGAGACACAGTTGGGCTGTTGAATGATATCATTGCATTTTAGTGTTTCAGTGGATATAAAGAGGGTTTACCCTCCTGAAAGACCTAAGTTGGCTTCTATCTATTACAAAATTTAAAATGATCACAAGGAATGTAGTGAAGGAGGCATGTCGACATTTTTCTTGAGAGCCCCTCGTGTTGCACATCTTGTATTTTATAATATTTATCATTTTAAATATTGTTTGCTGCTACCTTAGACAGGTCTGCGTTTGATCTCAGTGGAACGTCCTGGTTAAATAATGATAAAATAAAATAAATCGTTGCTGTGCATGAAAAGATCTAAAAAGGTGAAAACGTTTTTGGTTTTTTTCACTTTGGTGAATTAAAAAAAAAAAAATTAAAACTGATGAGTGAAAAACATGACATTAGCGCCAACTGCAAATATATGAACAAACATTTTAGCGCTTAACACACCTGGTGGTTTAATCAATGCAGCTATAAGCTGCACTGCTGAACGCAGTCCGTATAAACAGTGGGAGTACAACTCAACTGAATTTCAAATTCGGCTCAAACTCTAACTGAAGGAACTCTCATGCAACCTGGAAGACGTTAGCACCTCAAGAACATCTGCAACAAATATAAAACTTCACACTGAATTGAAGCAGACGGTTAATCTGCAGTTCTATAGTATCTGTTTTCTTAACCACTTATCCAACTGAGGGGATGAAGAAGGATGACTGGGGGCTTAACAAGGTTCTACTAAGGAAAGGAGGGCTCAGAGCAGATCCCTAAAAAAAAAAGCAGAATATGAGCAAATAAAAATGAGAGTAATAAATGAATTTGAGCTAGGTTATTTTAACCTGTACAAGCTGAACTTTATATTGGTTTGTGCCATTCATGTGGACTCAAATCCACAACTTGGGAGATCGTGTGAGAGTTTACTGAAGTAAAATCAGGGTTTGTTACACTGAAAAAACCAAGCAAACAAAACAAGAGAAGAAACATGAGGAGAACAAAACAAAACCTCAGATAAAACATGGTGGTTTCATCTGCACACGTCCTTAAATATACTGCAGTAACTGTGTTTTGTCCTGGCTGGTGTCACACTGGTTGGATGCTGCACGCTGGGGTGGGCAAAACAAACATGCACAGAAAAAAACCCCCAAATTTTCCTTTTTGCATAGTGAAAGTATCCATATGTGATGTCTGCCTTCGTGCTATGTGACACGACGTCCAAACGTCACCATGTACTGATAACAGTCTGCCCCAACAGGCGGCACTATCCCTCCTCCACTCTCTCTGTCTCTCTGGTTTTCATGGAGGGGGGGTCGGCACACCCCAGTAACAGGTTTGATTGGAAAGCATCTAGCCCCCAGCAACCAATCCCCCAGCAGCAACACACACACTCACACGCACACACACGGTTTCCGTGGAAACTGTGGTGCAGGGGGTAGACAGAATGATTCGGTCTATGGAGCGAGCCAGACTATGGTGATGAGGGGACGAGCCCTCCACCACCTCTGTGGTGGTGGTGGGGGGGGTGGTGGCGCTACTGGTTCATGATGGAGAGAACACAGCAGCGAGAGGTTTAAAAAGGGAATGACTTGGGGTCAGTTTAAATGTTAGAATACATACACAACACCCACCTAATTCATTTCTGTCGGCTTGCAGTTTCCAAAATGAGTATTTCAATCTCAAAGGGCGTTTTAAACAGAACTGACATACAGCTGAAAAACAGCTCCAAATTAAAAATTAAAGTGTGAAGCCAAAATGAGCTCGATGGATAAGAGACATTTGGGAGAACTTGAAAACTGGCAAAAAACAAGTTTATTTATTCACTAAACTGCAGCTTTATTAAATAAGTGTAGCGCACAATAAATGTTGCATCTATTTCAAGAAATACAGCGATTGCACAGTTCATCTAGAAGCAAGTGTTGGCACTTCGATCATGGAAAACCTTTACGGGGTTTTTTTAATGCATTATCTAAATAAACATAAATGGTTTTCATTTGACCAGATATAAAAACAGCATATACAGAAGTACCCGTCAAACCTGAAGTTTTTACAAAAAGCTGCAGAATTTTTTAGTGCACATTTCCCTTAAAAAGTCCCCACTTGTGCCTGGATCCGGTGTGCTGTAAGAGGTTAAAAAGGAGAAACTATCGACTTAGTAAAAGTGCATTTTTCAGTGTCCTTGAGGGGAAAGTACCCTGCCCCTGCTTGATGTGATCACAAAATGTTGGCGTTACTGTAAAATTCATCTCTTTCTTTTTGAACAAATCGAACAAAAACAGGGCAGCGATGGCGAATGAGCTGGCTGTCTGGATTGTTCTACTTGGAGCCGGATGTCATGCAGCTTCCAAAAACCAGGCTTTTTGGAGATTACTGACTCTGAACCAGTTCTCTCTGGTTACTGGAATGGGATTAACTGCTGCTGCTGTGTGTGTGCCTGAGGTTTGTATGTTTATGCATGCATGCACATATGTGCATGTGTGACAAAGCTGGAGAGCAAGTGAAAAAAAGAAAAGAAAAGGAGACATGGAGAGAGGCCAGCCATGTGTGTGTTTGTGCTTTCCCGGCATCCTTTGTTGTCTGGCTTGATAAATGTGGCTTAGCCCAGAATTGTCTGTTTAATCTTGTCGCCATTTTGTTGTTTGGTGCCGTCTATGGCTCTTCCCCTCTGTCTCTCTCTCATGGCAGTCATACGTGTAGCGCCGGGCTTAACTACCCAGCATGGTAACCATGGCAACACTGACAGAGGTTTATCAGTGGCCATGGCGACGGCTGATGCACTATGAGGTGGCTTGCTGTGGTTAGGGGATGCAGTGGAGTTGGTGGAGTCAGAGCGAATGGCGGGGGG
>VUQR01006444.1:23997-40091 GCA_015108515.1 Hemichromis elongatus | reverse complement strand
TGTGTTTGAAACAAGCCATTTGAGCTCATTTTAGATGTGTATATATATGTATATGTATATATGTGTGTGTGTGTGTGTGTGTGTGTGTGTGTGTGTGTGTGTGTGTGTGTGTATATATATATAGATATATATATACACACACATATATATATATATATATATATATACATATATTACATATATATACACACACATGTATATATATAGTATACATGTATATGTATATATATACACATACATATATACATATATATATACATACATAACACTCACACACATACTTCATTGGGTTTCATTTAATGATGTAAATATATCTCACATACTACATAAATACAAAATGTGTTTTATACTATCATATTTTTAACCCACAATTAAGCAACTATAATTATACAAGGTGTTTGAGTGGTTGTTAAATTGAGCCTACAGGCTCCACTATAATTACCAAAGAAAATATTTGTCTGTAAAACTTGGTCCTACATTGATGTTGTTAGTGTTAAACAGCAGAGATATAAAATCTTTTCTCTCTCATCTCTGTCACCTCCTTACTTTCCTCCCCCCGGTCCCCACATCTTGTACATTCATCACCAGTGAATGAAGCAAACCGAGGGTCACTGAGAATTCCATGCAGTTAAACTGATAAATACAAGACAACAAGATAATTCACTTCTATCACAGGGACAGCCAAACTGACAAAGATAATCCAAAAGAAAAGTCAGTTATCTTGTCATGCACAATATCTCTGAGACACCAAAAATTAGATATCATAATTCAGTTATGGACAGCACAGTGGATGCATTGTCATCTCATAGCATGAGGCTGCTGGATGCTAATTCACTGGCTATAGCCTTTATGTGTGGTGTTTGCATGCTTTGTCTGTGCCTGTCCAAAGACATACATGCTAGGTTCATTAGTGATTTTATGTGTAGTCTACCTGTTTTAGCCCTCTCATAGACTGGCAACTTATGCAGGGTGTTGTCGATTCCCTTTGTCTATGATAGCCTGGATAGATTCAAGGACCCTGCAACTGTGAACATGACAAATGGTTAAGAAAATATGGATGATTGGATGAATGGATGGACAATTCAGTTATTTAACAACTTTTATAACCATATCTGCCATTATCGTAATGCTGGGTATATCCATGGTTATATAACCACTGCATGTGGACAGTAGCTGGCACCATTAATAATGACAAGATGCAATTTATTTGGTTTTGGTTGCAAAAATATTACCCTCTAACTGTATTTACATAAACAAACATAGTCTTCACAGTATTGTTTTTTTCTTTGATGTTATGCAAATATTTAGAATTTGCATGTCTTTTTAATAAAAATGAGAAAAGTGTCACTTTGGCAAAAACAGAATATTAGGGTGATCGCATTTCAAGTGAATGAACTTACAGTACACCAGGTAATATGTATTAAAGTCTAAATATTATTTATAAACTAGCACTAAATGTGCATAGTATCATCCAGCAGGATATTAGGATGCGTGTCAAAACGAGGACTCTGGAAATCTAGTGGTGGTTGTAGCAATTAAACCAGTTTGTGTTTTGTGGAAAACTGTACAAATAGGTGTCCAGTGCATGACAATAAATAAATGGGAACACAGCAGCTGAGACCATTTCAGCATCAGAGGCTTGCCTTGGGTAAGACTGTGTCTGGAAGAATAACAAAACAGATGCATTGTACACAACCTGGCTGATGCATTCCACATAATACATCATTTAATCATTGAACCTTTGGCTCTAAGAGAGAAGAGAGGCGAGCGGGAGATAGAGAGAGACCGAGACAGAAATAAATGGCTCAAAATGAATTCTGAATCCATGAGAAGTCATATTCATATGAAGCTTTAATTTTAGAATCCTCATGAAGCAAAATGACCAAATGTATTATCAGCCAAGACTAATCCTTTTTTATATAAATCCCTACTTTTTCACTTTGTCTTGCTATGAGAGGTCCTCTGTGTCTGCTGGATGCTACTCACGCTCTTTATTCTTCCATAAAAAAACCATCAAATACTATGGGCGGGGGGTGGTGGGGGGAGTGCAATCTCATCCATCATGATCAATGTCTCCATGTGACTATCATATCATTTGAAAGCTAAACCCTACTCACCTTACCTGCGGTTCCCAATGAAGCAGAAAATAAGGGCAAAACATAGTCTGAGCAATACAGGGCATAAAACTGAATTGGAAAGCCAAGTAAAACAATAAATATCAAGTAAACAGACAACCCATGTAATGGATTGTGCACAACAACCTTTTGGATAATGTGATTCACTTTCAGACAGACAACATACTTACTGCACTGAACTGCATTTCTGGTCACTTCATTTTGGGTGTGTTTATAATCCCATTATAGTTCTTTCCAACTCCCCAACTTTGATTAAATTTGAGTAAAACATGACTTCAGAGGCAGTTTGACAGACAAGACAAAAGTATGATAAAAGAAGAAGTGCCAAAAAAATAAGTCAAACAGTCACATGACTAAATCCTCTAATATCACTGAGTAAAATGCTTTGGCAGGGAGTTTTGGTTGGCAGGGGTCTAAGGAGGATTATTTTTGCTGAAGTGACAGCTAACGCGTGAGAATATTTAGCTGGTTAAGCTACCTCCAGGAAGAGTGATATCTAGCAGTGTGACAAGAGTGACCCCCGTCAATTATATTCCACCAATTATTGATACCAGATTCCTCGCTAATTATGGTAAAATTGTCCTATTGTATCTGCTATTTTTCCAAATCTTCATATACTGGTGATATAATTGTAATAAACTGACAAATTCAATACTTTACATTTCTATCTAATATTAATTTACTCTTTTTTAAATGGAGATTATGTATAACTTGGGAAAATATGTTTGAGGATGAATGTGAACATGACACTGTGAAAACAAACACGAGGAAAAATTAAGTCAAAGCTCTAGATCATCAACAATACGCTATCCATCATGGTAAATCAATTCAAATCACAGCAACATATTTGCAGACACAACCTGATTATGAATCATATTTGCACCTTTTCCCACCGTCAACAGAAAATTGTGCACAGAAAGATCTGCACTGCCCATATAGTATTAGAATCATTTAGGAAGCTTATTCTACAATCCGGTAAAGCCCATAAAGGTTGTTGAAGTCCAAGTAGATTTAATCTTTAACCATTCATTTTGTCTCATAATCTCATCATATACTGGGCGTGGTGTCTGATTTTTATTTTTATTTTTGGTTAGTCTGTTAGTCAAATGAGGCCACTGAAATCAGCCTTGACAGATCTGGAGCATGTTACAAGCCCTGTTTGTCACAGGCTGTACCTGCCACTCAACTAGCAACAGAGAGAAAAAAAATAGGCGAAAGAAAAAAGACCATTTTGTCATTTACCTTTTGAATATTTAGGTAACCTGAAAAGAAGCAATTTTAGGGCCCCCTGGGGCTTAAATGGTGTGCCTTGATTTTGCTGAAAAGTGTTGCAGCCCACACAAAAAGACTGTACTAATGCCATAGTTTCGACTAATTGCTTATAATGCCAGTTCAACCTTTATAGAGTTCATGACTGAAATCGTAATGATAGGTTTGCACTGTATGAACAAGCTGTGAAGTTACCTATATGGTGTGCCTTAGTTTTGTGTTAAAATTGAAAAAGATGTCAATGTTTATATTTTCAAAAGCAGATTCAGTACTAGCAGCTCCTTTTACTCAGCATAACTTTCATTTAAGAGCATCCAGGGGATATACTTATCCTAGCATGTGCAATCTGCAGTTAAACTGTTTAAAACCTTTACATTACAATTTTTTTTTATTTGTGTGCTTTAAGCCCGAAGTAGGTCAGTCGCTTCTGACAAAACCTCAAAACTGTGACTCTTTCAGTCGGCATGGACTGACAGTGCAGGTGATGATTTCAGTGTGTGGGTGCTTATAAAATAGCAGTATTTTAAAAGCATGCATCTATACTTACCTCCCTCCTGAGCTGCAAGGTGAGACATTGTTTGTCATACATTTGTTGCATGTTATTTTTCTTGAAATCTTGCCTTTCGCAACATAATCATCTGACCACAATAACATTAACTGACCTATAACATTTGTGTTTGTTCATCATAAACTGGCCACATTAAAAATCATTTCTATGATGGTTCAAATGAACAGCTTTTATGATTAATGTGCAGTCAAACTGGACCTATTCCTTCAAAGAGCATCCACAGCAGGATACAGGAAGTATAGGGGAAGGTAGAAGGTGGTGTAGACTTCTGCCTCTTTCTCATATTCTCTCCACATAATCACCTGCAACAGGATTAGTTCAGGGGCTCAGGGTCTGCCACTTGGTTCTAAATATGTTTGCCAAAAGCCCCAGCTGGCCTTCCCTGGTATTTGGACCAGGTACTCCAAGTCCTCCCACCCCTAAGGGCACGCCGTGCCTCTATCTTTCTGTGCATCCTTCCTTTCATCCACCCGAGCCCATCTACAACACGGACTTTACTCTGCACCATATTTTTAATGTTAGGTGAAGAGAGATGGCCCAAAATGATGTCTATCGGTACTTGATATCACTTCGGTAAAAACTGTAATTTGCATTTAGAGGGAAGAAACAGACAGACATGGAGACTGACAGACCATTGAAAGAAAGCTGTGTTTCACCAGTGAATGCAGCTTTACTGACTGTGCTCATGTCATGTAACTGAGGTCAGTTGTCATGCAATTTTGCTTCCTGCAGTGTCATCATTTGCTGATTGAAGGCTGTAAAAGTGCATTTCTGTAGTTTGTACATGACTGCGCTTAGCTAGCAAACTAGTAATCAAGCTAGCTAAGAGTTGCAAGCACAGCCAGAGTGACCATGAAAGTTGCAAATGAAGCACATTTGAGACAAAAACAAATCAACATGAGAAGCTCAGAGTTTCAGAGAAGCTCATTCTGTGTATTGTATGTAGACTAACTATTAAAACGTAGTAGTTGTTTTACTAAATATTTTTCTTATATATTGATATTGTTATTTTTCTTCAAGAAGCCAATCCGCACAAAGAAAATTCTTTAACATTTAAGATATTGGAATGTTACACCTTACAGCATAAAGCTTAGCTTTCAAAGCACATTTAATCAAATTACTACTCTTTCTATTCTTGAGTGCAAAATTACATGATCACCTATCGGTTTTGATTCATCACCCAAGTGGATTGCAAGTTTTTCCTAAGGTCTACGAGGGGGGAAAAAAGGTCAAGACTGTAGCCTTTTTAGTGACATGCAATCATCTTATAAAGCAATGTACTCTTCTTTCCATACCAATCATTTTGAAAAGTTCATGGTTATTAACTTCACATTTTCTTCACAACTAAAAGCCTTTAGTTGTGTGTGACTGAAGGCTTTCTGCGAGCAGTGTCTGGTTCTCCTTAAAAGTCTCTATGTCCGAATTTGTAACTTGTGCAAAGCACAATGTGGCTGCAGTTACCCTGAGTGCATAAGCCCCCTTTTGCATGAGGATAAAGCAGGTGTAGCACAATGCATCAATACTATTAGTTTTTGGATGAAAATTAAGGTTTTGTTGTTATAAAACACTGCATGGCTTTTAGCCCTCTAAATATGTTAAAAAAAAAACACAAAGCAATATTTGATTAGGATAAGAAAGCTGAGCAAGCATTATAAAATTATAATTGCAGCTCTTGGGAAATTGCCAATGATGCATTAGATACTTGATAGGAATTTATTTAAGGGACAAAGTGTTGTTACTTTACTGTAAATATCAGTGAATTTGAAAAAGCATGAAATAAAGCATTTTCTATTAAAAAAAAAAAAAAAAACTCTGGCCAGTGACTCGCAGTGGATTTTGCAAAACATAAAATTTGACTGTGTATGTCCAGAGATACAGTCAAACAGACATATGTACATCGATCTTAGGTCAAGCATAAAAGACTGTGACGCTAACACCTTTCAATCCTGATAATCTCTCTATGCTTATCAGCGCAGGAAGACTAGGGAAAGATAAGAGCGCCCTGCTGTTGCTTATCCCTTCGCAGCATGGTCACCACACTGATCAGAAGAGGAGGACCCAGGTGGAGACCTGGAACAGTGTCATCATCAGTGCTCAAACAGAAACGAAACAGTTTGGCCCAGGCACCAGGAGTAGGATTTAGCCAAGTTGGGAAATGCCAGCCAAATGCCTTTTTGCTCTTCTTGATTCCATGCTCCCCTCTCATAACAATATCAGGGCCTTTTCCATAGATGGAGAGAGGACTAATATTGAAAAAGCCAGGCCGGACAAATAAGAGCAAAGTGTACTTAGCCACCTGTGAACCAGCTGGAGAGGAGATGGCCATAAGACGGTATTTGGTCAGAGATTTTGTCTCATAAACAAAATGGATGAAAACAACAGAAGCACTGGACCTGCTGTTACACAGAAAGTCATACAGATCCTTTATCAAAATGACAAATTAATGGCAGCGCCTCTGAACGTCAAGGCATCTGTGACTCGATGAATAGTGTGTGCTGTGTTGATTAAGCTGTATTGATCAAAATAAATCTGACCACTGCACCTGTCACATGAAGATATAATTATGACATTTCAAGCTGAAGTTACTAGGTTGGTTGCTTATATCTGTATTAAGCTTCTTGTTTAAGCTCATTTATTTAAATTACCTCACATCCGGAGCATGTCTACACACAATTTGAAGAGAAAGTGTCTACCCAGACCTTCCTAATCAATGCTCAGCCTGGGGTGATTACTCAAGAAACCTGTGTAATAAAAAATACTCAATTTGAAAATATCTGCCTCGAGGCTTTGTTTCACAGTGAAATTATAAAACAATGGACAACTACAGGGTAATAACCACCCCAAGCAGCAATGCTGATTATTGATACCCAAGTCAGGGAAGGAAAAATGGTGGACCAAGGCATAAGGAAGTCAAGAAACTAAAACCATTTAAACCACTGGAAACATTAAAAAAATGAATGATAACCATGGCTAGCCCATAAAAATAACACTCCACAAGCCCCTTTTTCTCTTAATATTTGTGACATACAGCTATCCAACGTCAGTTTAAATACCAGAAATAAACATAATCATAATCAAGTGACTAAACTGTATAGTAAATAGTAGATGAAGTTTGATCAGCTGTTCTTCAGTGGAGGGAACCAGTAGCTGTGGAAGCATTTACACTTAACACTAGATTAAACTGAGTGGTTCTGTTCAAACAGTTTGAATAAACTACCCAGATTTACTGAGGAGAGGTTGCCTTTCTTTTACTGTAGAGCACAGTGATATTAATAACACTGAGCATAAGAACAGATATGCACAAACCTTGTAAGACACAAGATCATATTTTTAACCGCAAAATACTCGAAGATTTTAAAAATGGAGAAAATAGACCATACAGGTAGCTGGACTTATTAAAATTGCACATGAAATGACTGAATAGGCACTATGTAAGACTAAAACAAATGAAAAATAACTTGCCAAAATTAGCACAGGAAATATCACAAGTATTTTATTAAAAACTAGTCGGAAAGGTAAGAGATGGTACTCATGGGTTAGTGAAAAAAAATAGAATAATATATTTGTAATTACAAATCTTCAGTGAATGCAAAGGTCTGGAAAAATAGGCTTAAAGTCTATTAACATTAACACAAACGAATGTCTAAAATTACCTGAAGGGACAAAGAAAAGCAAACCACACCTCATACCACACACAATGCAAGACATTTCATATTCTTCAGGCATTTGTTGCACGACTATTTTTTTTTTTACAAAGTTGTACAGTTTCAGCAGAATTTAGTGGAGTTACAGCTAAAAGCGATGTTTTTAATCAAACGTTTTTCTATGTTTGTAATGTCCTGAAATGTTTGCCCAAGGACACCAGTTCATACAGAAAGTGTGTTTGGGGTGGTGGGAACTATAAAGCTCTTACAGGGAGGAAAGATGGCATCTGATAATCTTCAGGGCAGTAGCGATGACCCTCTTTTGTCTACAGGCAAGCTGGTAGTCAGGAAACCGTCATTAGCTATTCTACCTCCCACACGCATGGCATGGTGTTACCAGTGGAGAGCAAGTCCACAGAACATGAAGGGGTAGTTTGCAAGGTTTGAGTCTGCCAGCAAAGCAGAACCAGCAGGGAAGCTACAAGCACTATCCTTTTCAGAGCTGAGGGCTGTGCTGATGCAAGAGAAGCCCACATTCTGTGACCATTAGTGAATAATGCACGGTCCACTCCTTTGAGGTCTGAGCTCCTATATGAAATCATGCTCATGCTACTAAATCTAAGGTGAAGGGGCATACATTTTACCTGTGGCCAAACTTCACAGATCGAACGATGAGCGGAACAGAGCTAACACTAGCGCACGGGCATGGTGCTAAAGAGACCAGCAGCACACCACAGCCAGGCAGGAAGAGAAGTGCTGAAATCTTAAATAAAAACATCTTTGCCCATCAAGTCAGTATTTTTTCTGAAATGGTTAGGCCAAGATATGATTAAACAGGATCAACCTAATTGGTCGAATACCTTCCACTTTCCAGACAGAATGGCTAAATTTGTAATGTGCTGAAAAACAAATATAGAACTCAAACAGCTTAACATGTCATCACCATCATCATAGTCTCTGGTTTGTGTATTTATGGACTTTCTTAATATGTTCTAGAAAAGACATCCAACTAATTCAACCTGGGGACAAAATACACATATTTTCAAATCAGTGTAATGCCTGACAGTCAGTATTTCTGTTTATGCCATATGTAGTTAATATGTGACTGGAAAATATAAAATATTAAAACTGTACACCTCAAAACCCTTTATGATGGTTTTTCCCTTTAGGATGTGCGGATGTTCCATTAATTTTTACCAAAAAATTTTTTACCACTAATTGCAACATTTTTAAAAACCTTTTAATCACTCATAACATATTCAAACTAACTCACTACGTTCAATTATCTGATCTACCCTGACATCAGTCCACCCTGTGCTCAGTGTTAGTACTGATCAGCATTAATCTAATCAATTATAAAATCATTTGACAAGCCAAAGGCTACACAAATCTTATACTAACCGAGCTCTGTAAAGCATGTCATGCATTGTAATGAGTGTAATTGATAGCATCCCACAGCCAGAGCTATTTGTGTGGCAACCAGGGCAGATGATTTCAAATATTGAACGTTCAGTAAGAGAAAACCATCATGGCATTGATGCTAATTATACATTTCTGAAGCTACAGGGGTATGCTCCCCTGAGGGATGACTTTCCCTATCCGTGATGCACATGCTCAGAGGCATCATATCTATGGTAATACTGGCTGAGCTGTGATTGCATTCTGCCTGATATTCTGCAGTTCATTAACCTATAGCTAAAAAACTCCCCAGACAGTTGATCTAATAGAGAGGACACAGTGCTTTATCCCCTTTACTCCAATAACTAAAGAGTAAAGATAATTAGGGCCCAGTTAACAAGAGGAGATGCAGATTCTCTTTTGCATGATATAGTTCAATTATAATTTGCTCCCAGTGGGTTTAACATTCTTGGGAATATTCACCAAGTATACCCAAGGGTCATCCAAATACAGTCCATCCACTTACACTGCATGGCATTTACACAGTGAGATGTTAGTAAAGCGTAATCCTTTTGGTTATTGCATGTCAATAACCACAACTCAGATGGAATCCTTCATTTAGCTCACACTGAGCGCAGCACCAGGGAAAGTTGACCCTTCTAATAAGGTGGAAAAGTAAAAAGGAGTATAACAACGCTGATGCATAATGGATTAGCTCAGGTTTGCAATCTGAATATCAAGCAAGTCCTCTAGCGCACACAGGCCACCTGAGTTCTGTTACACCAGAGTTGTTTAGGTGAGAATAAGCCACTAGGTGAACACCCACCTCGACACTCACTTCGACATATGATATAGATAAATGAAGCAGGGAAATGAGCTTTCCAGAGGCTTCCCACCAAAAACAATACGTTATCTGTTAGTACTCATCCCTTATTTAGATTACCTTTATAATAAGAAACTAGTAATCAAAAAATGCCAAAACAATAGATACCTCTAACAACCATAAAAACCAATAAAGTGATATTATATGATTATATCATTGTAAATACTTTATAGTTCACCTCTCCTTCTGCTTTGTAAAGTTCAAGTAATTTGTACAATAATTGCATCTAAGAAAAGCAGTGCTGTAGTATCATGTTTCAACTGGAAAAACTGATCAGGTGGTGTCACAACGTTGGTATTCTCAATGACTGCAGCCAAGATGTTCACATAAATACACAGATGTTGAATGGGTGGAGGATGTCAGAGTGAAAAGTTGCTACAGCTGGTGCCAAGATACACAGTGTTTGGAAATAGACACAGGTACACATACCCGGCACTGCCACGAGGTACTGGCACATGTTGAAGTGGACTTGGCACTCAGGCTTGCGAACAGATGTTAATCCAGGACAGATAATTACATCAGTGAGTGAGCAGACATTTTTCCACTTAATTTCCGTCTTTTAAAAGTGTGACTTTTCCCCAGAGGCACTTGCTAGAGAGATGACCCTGGATCTGTTACCTGGGAAGAAGTCTAGAGCACCCCATTGAGATTCCTGATCACTGGGATTTAGTGTGACCTCGTCCTCAGTGGGGGGGGCAGTCGGCACGTCTGTGTCACTTACACAGATGTGTTGCACGGTGGGTATGTGTGCAGGAGAGCAGGTAAACTGCCAGACTTTTACATTTCTTTCATTTATGACCTTCGACAGCTTAATAATGCTCTGCAAACAATTTTTATTTTGCTGTGTAAATATGCCTTTTATTAGAAATTTTATACTTTAACAAGGTTACTAAATGGCACGAGTTAAAAGCAATTAATTTTTTGCCTCTCTACTTAGTAAACTTTAAACACAAGTTCTTCTGTGCAACCACCTGGTTTGCCTAGTTAATGAGTCTTACGTGTGTCTATATGTCACTGGCACTGATATCACAGCAGGTGTGTTTGTGCGTCTGTGTGTATTTTAGCCAATATGCTATAGCTTGATGGTGCAACAGAAAACAATTCCAGTGTGCTAAACAATAAGCAAGTTAAATGAGAATAGGAAAATTCATCAGCAGCTTCTGATTGCAATTTTGTAGCCCAACTCTACAATGGCACAGCGGGACAATGGTTCTCTCTAGGCCAGGCCACAATATATCTCACTTTAAATTAAGTTAGCATGTCCTGTTACGTTGCTTAATGAGCTGCGCTACTAAACAATATTGAAGTACTCTCACTGAATGATTGGTGACAACAGCTTTACTGCCTACACAAGGGCCTCGAAAGGACAACGGGGGTTGTTACGGCAGATGCTTTCATCACTTACCCCTTGCAAACAAATGTGGCATTCGCTGCCTTAATACTTCGTAAACCTGAGGGAGTCATCTGAGGAGGAACCTCGGTTGTCCCGTGATTGTGCTCGGCTTGTGCGCACACATGCGTATGTTTGTAGTAAAGTGTACAGGAAGGGCGCAGGACTGCATTAGGGAAATTTACAGTCCGTAAGACATTAGATAATTCATGGTGTGGAACCACCCGATAAATAAAAGCACAAGCGAGAGTAAATAGTCTGCAGCAATGAGTGTCACACTTGAAAAAGACCTTCTACAGACCTTCTTGACTTTGACAAAGCAAGTGTGCACCAATAACTCCTCCCTGCCTGCTGCTGGTCTGAAAATATAAGTACCCACTTCTCTCGCTCTCCAGTAAGTCTTCGAAGGAAATTTTTCTATGAGTCACCTAACGTGCATCTAAAACCTTGGATTGTGTTGCCCAGTTTTCTACGTCCTTCTAGTCCTATTTAAAGTTGGTACTTTTTTGAGATTAGGAATAGACATTTCTTCTTTACAGTGATCTGCATCTGTCATCTTCGCGTTGACAGCTATTAAATCTACATAGTTGAAATTAAAACCATTCCATGAGGTATAATTAAATGCAGGGGCCTATATTGTGGGCAATGAAGTGTGCAGTGTTGATATCCAAAAAACCCTTTCCAATCGATTGTCAGTAGAACTTAGTTTAATGTCCTTGGAAAATGCGACAGGTAATCTATTGAGTTATTAAACTGTGAAGGTCTAGGGAATGCTGAGGCACATTGTTATTCCTATGGGAATTCCTGTTGCGCCACATCATTTGCCACCACCAAACTCTTCTTAATCTAAACTCCCAGGGAGGCTTTCTGTATTAACAGACCATTTTTTTCCTGACTTTTGAGTGCTTAAACTATAGCGAAGGGGGCAAAGTGACTGTAACAGAGGACTGACTTGGGATCCTGAGGGAATTAATTTGCCATAACATTCCATTGACAGGAGGACATGACAAAGGGACATGCTCTGCTACACAGGAAACATGGTTAACACTTCCAATCATCTATGGTGTGAAAGTAGAATTGCCAAGATAACACTTGCAAAGTAAAAAATTATATATATATTGTGCTTGAGGGCTTGTCCTCCTGTCACAAAAAACAAGCAATGGCACATGGTGAAGCACTTCACATACAATTTAAATTGTGCCATTTTTGACACATCCCCTCTGATAGTGTTCAAACCATTGAGCTCAAATGGAGGTGGCACTCAGCCGGGCACTTTCCTGGCCTCAAATATGTGACAAATTCATTTTATAAAAGGTGCAGGTGGCAGATGAGGCCCTGCAATTGAGTGAGAGCACATATCTCTCAGGTGCCTGGCAGGGCCTCATTGGAAATGCCAATATGCTCCATACGTTTTTATTGGCTCGTCAACGAGTAGGAATCGTACTATGCCAGACCACATGTGTTTTACAATGGGTTAACACATTCTCTGTGTGCCATAATCAGGCAGAGAAAAGCAAATGACAGTGCAGTAAGGCTGAGAGACTGAAAAAAAAGTCATTGATGTGGGAGGAGGAAGGGTATGAGCTTTAGGTGTGTGTACAGCAGATTGTGGTTCTCTGTCTCCCGGGTCAGGGTTGTGTTTTTTGTTTTTTTTCTCCATCTTCTCCCCATGTCCCAGAAGAATCTTAAGCTCAGCAACAATATGGCTCAATTTCGGCAGCCATTGCTCCTACAATTCTCCAGCCGCATGTAAGGAGGAATTAAAAATCTGTAACATCTGAGAAATCACAAACCCAGAAGCACTGACCTGATATGTGACATTCTAGATTCATGTGTCTGGAGCTTGTTTCTGGAGGACTAGTGGTGGGGAAAATTGGTTATAGTTTTCTATAAGGGCGGTGTTTAATAGCAGGAAGTGTTTGAACAATACTTATATACATACACAGACACATAGTCCGTGTGTATTTTATATAGTTTTATAGAGATATGTGAGCCACAAAGGACAGCCCATTCTACAGACAAATTATTTTACCATGTAAAATATAATGCATTTCTGTACTGAATGTTAAGGATTTAAAGGAGCTCACTCTTAAACACCTAGACCAGGGGTGTCAAACTCAATTGCACAGTGGGCCAACACTCAAGCCACACTTTAGATCGCGGGCCAAACAAGATAAACATTTATTGAACACATAAACATGAATAAAAATGGTCAGGAATATAATTCATGAATAAATAAACAAAAAAAAACCCAAAAAACGTTAACTTTAAATATTTTTGCTCTCCCTAACAATATATCCTGTCACAATTATGCAAGTTAGAAATATGAAAATGCTGCCAAAACCCTCAGAAAAAATAAATGAAAACATACACAAGGTTTGAGCCTCATGTAGATGGAGCTGATGGAGCTGGAGTGTCCCATTACACTGTAGCTCCATCTGAATCTGCACAGGCGCAGTTTCCATGTCAACTGTAAATGGGTTGCGAAGCAGCTCGAAATTCTCTTTTTGTGCTTCAAAGTCACCAAAGCGCCGTGAGGACTCAGTGCGCAGTGCACTTTATCAGCAAAGTGCGCCGACTTGGTTTAATATTACTTGGCAACAGGGAAAATGAGGCAAACGGACCATGTATGATAAGGAGTGTCGGCAAACCCTGAATCTATTTCCCGCATAAAAGACTGAAATTAAATCTTTAGCTCGGATCAAATTTACGGTTTGCTTTACGGTGATTATTACATGCTCCATTTTTAGGACTTTACCACCAAGCATTTCCTGGTGTATGATGCAGTGATATGCTGCTAACTCACCGGTACAGTTCTCCTCCTGGATCTTTACTCACATCCTGCCGACTAGTCCACTTTTTCACCGCACAACATCTGTTTTAAGTCCAACAAGTTTGTCCCAGGGCAGTTTCATGTCGGTTACACTTTGACATACGTTTTCAAAAAAATATCTTTCCTGTCGTTGTCCCGTGCATTGGTTTAATGTCCAATATTTCCACTCCAAGGATGAAGATGGCCAGCTGTGCAATGTCCATCATGTCTACTTTTATCCACAGCTAGAGAGTATGCAATAAAGTCTTTGCTTCTTTCTCGCAACTGTGTTCATAAATCAGTGGCCATCTCACAAACCCAATCAGTAATTGTATTTCTGCTCAGGTTCACATTTGCCAAAATCTGTGTTTTGTCTGGACACAAGATGTCGCACACCTTCATCATGCTCTCTTCAGAAGGTAAACTGCCGGGCTGATTTGGGTATCTCCTCTGCTACAATAAAACTTGCTTTCACAACAGCTTCACTTTGTGGGTTTGCTCTGGTTCAAAACGTCTGCTGAAATGTCAGATTCTTCTTTAGCTCTTCTACTTTCTGTAGTTTCTGCTCTGCATTTAAGTTTTTCAGCTTATCCT
Source organism: Hemichromis elongatus (assembly GCA_015108515.1). Taxonomy (NCBI): domain Eukaryota; kingdom Metazoa; phylum Chordata; class Actinopteri; order Cichliformes; family Cichlidae; genus Hemichromis; species Hemichromis elongatus. Next base: position 25,398 of record VUQR01006444.1, on the reverse strand, counting down.
GATGTTTTGTCTCATAGTGCCGTCCTAAATTAAATTCCTTAATTACAGCCACTTTAGCTCTCCACTAATAAGACAAACGGGTTTACCAGCAATGTCTGTAAACATATATTCAGTCTCCCACCGGTGCAGAAATGCTCTGTTTTCAGAAACAACTTTTCTCTTCGCCATTGTAAGGGGCTAGCTTCTCAGTAACAGAAGTTTGACTTGATTGACGCAGGAATGTTCCCAGGTAGCCTAGCATTCGGCAAGGAGGCTGCAGCGCTGCATTATGGGATCTGTAGTTTGTGTGTTTAGTAGCGCCTCGTATCGCCGGGCCATGCTTAACAATAATAATAAATCTATATAAAATGATCTCGCAGACCAGATATAAATGCCTTGAGTTTGACACATGTGACCTAGAGCAATAATATGAATCTATATAATGGCGATGGGAAAGTTTAAGTAGAGTGTGCCAGTAATACATGGGAAGGAGTTGTTTTTTACAGCGAGGTTCTTTAATAAAGGAACAGTTCAAAACAAATTGTCACAATCAGCTAATAGTAAATATTTTGATAGCTATATATGTATATTAATATTTTTATAGTTCTTTGACTACAGAAGAGTGCAAAAAGATGTCTGTGCACAGTGCAGGAAAATCCAGAACAAGCTGTCAGCATATATAAAATAATAATAACTTTAAAAAAAAAATGCAGCACAAAATAATGAAACTGTGTGTTTTGACTTAAACAGTGGATACAGATTTGTATCGTTTTTTGTGTAAAAGTCACAGCACGTAAGCAACTGCTGGAAGGCGTTAAGGGGAATGTGAGGACACAAGTGAAGAAAACAGATACTTGAAGATGTCGTGACATGAATGAAACTTTACATGCAGACTGTTCTTGAGATAAACGAATGAGAAAATAGGTCTGACATTTGAAATACAATTTTATTTTTCAGGAGAAGGGAAAGTATGCCTTTACTTTAATAGTTCAGTTTGCTCAGTTGTAAACAAACAGAGATAAAGGAGGAACAAACACAGAAGCATTAACTCATTCAAAGCAGAAGTACACACAGGTGCCATAGCTACAATATCCCCAACACATCAGCTGCCTGTTTTATTGTCGTAATACACATGTTCAATGGCTACCCATATCACTACCATATCATGCAGATAGATGTCATACAGGAATGTTTGTCCCTTAACAAAGCATTGTGACACCAGATAAGGACACAATGTAAATTAGGCCTGGGGTTCTACGGTAGTATAAGGGATCCTGTCATATCCAAGAATTAAATGCAAATCATGCATTATCACCGAGCACGCTCCCTATCCAGGAGAGTGATGCCTTTGTGTTCTTATGCAGCAGCAGAAGGTGCGTGGCCTTCTGGGGGGGGGGGGGGGGGGGGGGAAAAAAGGGGCCT
>VUQR01006444.1:3490-14060 GCA_015108515.1 Hemichromis elongatus | reverse complement strand
GGGGGGTGGGGGTGGTGAAGAGGAGGCATATGTGCTGCAAGGTGTGGGCAGCTTAGTGCGGTGCCTCCCTGGGTGTAATTACAATAGAATGGTCTCTGATTGATTGTTTGAGCTAGCAGTAGCTCCAAAGGAACACTGTGATGTGGATGAGGCCTTTGTAGCAATGCTCAGCCCCCCCCTCTCCACTGGACCTCAGCTGGGCTCCTATTCCCAGCAGCATGATTCATGAGCACAGGAGCACTCTTCTGACCCAGGCGGGCCTGCAGTCCAAACCATCAGGTAGCACTCAAAACAGTTGCCCTCTCTGCAATTAATTAGATACAGAAGCAGAGGGCAACCACCGCTGCCACCACCTTCCCTCTTTCATCCTCCCATTTTAAAGCCTGCATTCATGGCTGTTCATAATCAGATCTTGTTACCACAGAGCAAGGATCTGCAAGAGGGAAAAATAACCACAGTAGGTTGATCTTGCTAGAAGCACCACTGCTAATAAGCTAACACAATCTGCCACCGGCTTACCAGTCGGAGTACATAGTCAAAGCAATCAGATTTGGGGCTAGATTCCACAAGTAAAGTGATGCACTTTGTACATCCTGGCCACTGTCTCTTTGAGAACATCCTGAATTTTTAACCATGGCTCAATTTTACATACAGGCTTTTAAAATATGATATTTATTTCATGGGGACAGAATGCATAAAAGCCACTAAAACTGAACCCTGTTGCATCTTCACTCCTTTCAAAAATGCACTTATATTGAGCAGCACTTACCAACACAATGCACTCACTCTGTTTGTGCCTCAAGTTAACTTTACTATACTCAACCCTCCCTCACTAAAAAGTCAGTAGAAAGCCAAAGAAAAGTAGATAAGAACACAATATATACCAAAAGGTATCAAAAGGAATTCTTTTGTCTGTAAAGGCAAGCAGTTTAAAAAAAACAAAAAACATTTAGCAATAGATCCTGAAAGTAAAACATCTGTGCAGGTACTTTTCTTCACCTGCACCACCAGCAACTCAGAGGGCACACGAAAGCATCAAAATATGCTCTAAAAAAAGATGTACAGAAATCCAGTTATGTGTGGTTCACAAGAAAATCTAAGGTAAATAGAAGCATTCCACATAAATCCCCCTCAACTACCCACCCACTCAGTCCCCACCCTTGAAAAAAGCACCCTTTCAGCACATATTCATAAAGGTTCTCTAATGGCTTCCAGAGGGACGAGGGGGCCTTCTCCTCAGACAGAGACATTTCACAGCCCCACAGGCAGAGCAGAGGAGAGCCAAGAGGAAAATATCAAGTCTGAGAGAGAGACAGAGAGAGAGAGAGAGAGAGAGAGAAAGAGAGAGGGGGGGGGACGTCTTCATCATGAGTGGAATAGAAATGATGCCCCACTGGGTTCTATTAGTGAGATTTTACATACAATGGAAGCTTCACCAAGCATGGCAACAATGCAAAACCTCCAGTTACTACGGCAGGAATATGAAGATTGTTGAGGAAACCATACAGTACTTATTGTATATCCAGCATAAATACTCGCTGAATGGGGTGGACCATCTTTCAGATAATATATGGTATTGTGAAATCATGAAATCCACTATGATATCACAATCCTCCATTTTTATTATTATTATTATTATTCACCTATTCATGCGCATACTCACGCATGATGTTCAAGGAGCTCTGCAAAGTAGATATCGTATTGTAATTTGGGTTGAATGTCTGGTTCAAGGACACTGGACTAATAGACGAAGTTGAGAATTGAGCTATTGATCAGCAATTAACGGTGGACATAGTGATCCTCCCAAGAAACAAAGTATATGCAGTAGGCTTGGTTTGCTTGTGTTTATGTTAAAATAATGATTCAACACCACAGTTTTATGAAAGTGGAGGAGTGCAGGTACCTTGGACAGATAGACTGAGGTTGCATCTGCAGGAATGCCAATGGTGTACGGGTCCATTGTGGTGAAGAGAGAGCTAAGTGTAAAAGAAAAGTTTCTGGTTTCCCACCTACATCCTGACCATCAACTCTAGTTATGATACTGGATAGTCATCAGAAGAATGAGATCATGGACACAAGTGGCAGAAGTCAACTTCCTCCAAAGGGTGAGGGCTTAAGTCAGTCGGGATGGATTCAGAACAGAGCCATTGCTTCTCTGCATTAAAAGGAGCCAGATGAGGTAGTTTGGGCATTTGACTAGGATGTCTCCTGGGTGCCTCCTAGGTGAGGTGTTCCAGGCACGTTCTACTGGGAGGGGCCCCCGGGGCAGAACAAGGACATGTTGGAGAAAATACATCTTCCAGCTCTCCTGGGAACGCCTGGGTGTTCCCCCAGATGGGCTGGAGGAAGTGATTGGGGACAGAGAGGTCTGGGCTTCTCTGTATAGTCTCCCGCCTCCACGAGCCAGCCCTGCAGAGACAGACACCTAACACATTTATATTTCAGCTATGGATATACTCCTGATCATCTGTGTCAAAACCTTTGTCAAAACCTTGACTGACATTGAAAGATCACAAAAAGACTGAGCTAAACTATGAACCATGGACCAATTACGAGGTGCCTTTAGTTCAAGTGCATTTACCATTTCTTCCTCATTACTGGGAATCAGAGGCCCATTAACAATTCTTCATGAGCAGAATCCTCTGCTCAACATGGTGCTCATTAAAACTGCACTGGGAAGGTGCCATTTTCACTTATTAGCTTAATTGCCAGGTCACTTAGATTGGACAGATGACAGTGAAGGTGCTTGTGCCAAAGGATATGTTTCAGTCAGCCGCTGTTACGCGAGTGTAAGGCATCAGTTTCTTAACATATTCACATGTCACATGCAGTATATGGGCCAAATTAAGCCACAGACAAATTAAACATGCTTGCTCATAAATTAAAGTACAGGGAGTGGGGGCACCTATATATCATTGGTATGGCAGTCATGAATCATTGTGAAGCTAGAGAACTCTTAACTTAAATGAGCTTGTAGGTTATTCTTTTACCTACTGTAGTCTTATCTACTCTTTATCCTTGGATGAACTTACTGCTTAGATAACTGCAATTACCAGTCTTACTAACCTCAGACAGCATTACACTTTTTAACTTCTGATTGCCCGCTTAAACTATTTCTCCTAATTTTCATCAAAGAAATCCTGAAGAGCAAAGCAAAAATTACTTTGACCCTCCGATCCTCTTAAAGGGCAAATAGTCTGTTTTGATATGTGCTTGTAGCCGCTGTGCTATTCGATGGCAGTATCCGCTTTTAGTGTCAACTTATTTCTCAGCTCAATGTCATCTGTTTTTTCTTTGTGAACAGATGTGAGGGATATAAAAATTCTGCCATGGTATATCCTACTTATAGTTTAAATGAGCAGAGCAAGTGGACCCTGGCGTGATTGTTGATGCCAGATGGGCTGATTTGTGTATTTCTTAAACTGCTGAGCTCCTGGGATTTTGACAAGCAGTGGTGTCTAAAGTTTACTCAGAACTGTAAAAAAAAAAGAAAGAAATGCACCCAGTGAACAGGAGAGATATTTCTTGTTGATGAGAGAGGTCAGAGAATGGCCAGGGGCTACTGGAGCGTTCGGTGAGTGCTGGACACCTAGTGTGTGTGTGTGTGTGTGTGTGTTTATTCTGCAGTTGTTATTCACTGTACTTTATAGACTGTGCACGCAGAACCTTGAAATTTTTACAACGTTACACAATTCTAACTCTGTCTATTCCCCCGTAAGCATTTGTGAAGACGCCACCTGTCTCAAGCTGCTCAAATTTCTTAAAAATCAATCATGTAAAATTATTTTTCCAGTAGTCTAGATCAGTGCTGGATATAAAGCTAGAGTTCAACAATTAATTAGGCAAAATTAATTTGAATATTAATGCCCTTAATTAATATTAATGCACTTCCAGGTGAGCAGTCCATGTGCACCTCATGTTTGCAGAGGATAGATGCCTCATTATAGAATGTTGCTTTTTCTTTATATTTTTTTCCTTTACAGAGCAACAGGTGCTTTATACAAAGTCATGCAACCCTTAATAATAAATGGCTAATTTAAACTCAGACCTCAAAAATACATCTTATTCATCACCTGAATCACAGTGATTGAAATAATTAAAGCCTTGATAGAGTACAAGGCTCCAGAATACGCTCGCAAATGACCATGTAATGAATTCCTCTGGTTGAAAACCAAAAATCAATCACAAAAATTATTTCTATTCACCGAAGCCAGACTTTGACACCAAAGACACAAACAAGACGGTTCACTCAAGACTATTTCTGACACAATAACTACTATTCTTGAGTCTCAGTTTAATTCTGCGGCTAAATGTTATTGCTCTAAGCACATCCTTTAATGTGACTCTGAAGACATCAAAGTGTTACCTTGTGTGCTCTGAAACCAGTCACACATTTCTCACTTTACTCACTTAGTCTCCTCATCACATGCACAAAGATGTTCATCTGATTAAGAATATGGAGGGCCTTTTAAAGATAATCTATTTTTATTTGAATCGGAAGCAGAGTGACATTTAAAAGAAAAGCACATGAAAAGCACTTAAAAGTGGACTCAACTGTCTTGAAGACAGGTAGACTGATTAAACATCCACATATTAAACTGAGGTCACACACGGGAACAAAGAATTCATGAGGAAGAAGAAAATATTCTACATCTTGTACCTTATCAAAAAGAAATGTGCCAAATGACTTTGCGTTAATTTTTATGATATATGTATCTGAAAAACCTAAACTGTACAACTCGGAACACAAAGTAAGAGGGCAACTTTGTTGCTTTGGCAGTTACAACAAAGAAGGCACAGGTGTTATGCTCAATGCTCTCTTAAACCTGCATGATGACTCTCCAACAGTATAAAAGGAAGTGAGAGGGTTGTGTACCATACTTCTCAGGTGAACAGCTGGACTGTGGAATATTTGGCGGGCAGAAAGTATGAGGCACAGCTGGCTTTTAAGAGGAAGAGCTCCCCTGGAGCCTCTGGGAGGTCACAGCCTGCTAGGCCGTGAAGCGTTGCTCGGCAGGAGCCGTGTGTAAAGGCAGAAGGCCTGTGCCACTGTGTGCAGATGTTCCAACCCCCATCCCCTACTCCGCTCTGTTGGCTGCTTCAAAACACACACAACAAACACACAATGCAAAAAAAACCCTTGGTGCAGGGATGATTTAGCGCTTAACACAGACACCTCTTCTGAAACACACACACACACACAACAAACACGTTCATTCATACGCATACATCCACTCTCCATATCCCGTCTGCACAACCACATCACTTTCTTGTATCCTCCATAGCAACCAGCACCACCTCAGTGCTTCTGAGAGGTACTGCTGGAAACAATAAAGTATGTCTAAATGAGCTCTCCAAGGTCTGAAACACATAATCAAATGTAGGAAGGTGCCCCTCAAATGCAGCAGCAAACTGCTCCTCTTCACTTCATAACAGAGCGGCTTCTATTCATTACCCAGAGGAAAAGCAGAGTTATAGGACAAAGTAAAGATAAAAAAAAAAACCTCAAGGCTCCAACCTTCACACACCTCAATATTATACCTTGTTATGCATGTCTTTCACACTGTGCCACACAGCATTCTGCAACAAACACAAAAACAGAAAAATTAAAAGGCTTTTCTTTCATTCCTGTGCTTTGAGTATCCATCAACATGTGTGCACTTCTGTGATCCACAATGTATCACTGAGGTCCATGTCAAACTTTGCTAATGTTTGTGGTATGATTATAAAAAACACCGAATAATGTCAATCACAGACGTGGGAGATTAAGAGAGATTTATCCAGGTGGAGTACGTAGCATGGGAGATGGCACCATAGGATAGGTACAGACACCGGGCACCAGCATCAGCAGTCTCCTGGCAGTGATGAACAGAGAAAAAGACAGAATGAGTGGCAGGCCCTAGTGAGGGACAGCACTCACTCTGCAATCTCCTCCTCACCGTCTGTCCAACCCGACAAACCCTTGCAAACCCAGGAGACAAATCCTGCTGCTGACACCAATGGACAAGCACATCTGGCAACTAAGGTCTGCCAGGGTCTACAATGAGAGGCCCAATGAGCCACTTGATATTCAGTATGCCAGCTTATTCTCTCAATGGGCTGCCGGAGACTGAAGGAAAGAGTGCAGAATCAAGAGGAGGGCAACCTTTTAACAGAAGATTAAATATTAATCAGCCTGATCACATATCACCATAACAGCATTCGGCCACCGATATTCAAGCGCTCATAAGGCCTTAATATGGAGAGATTACAGTGAGATCAACTACAGAAGAATAAAAAGTTCAACGGGCAGCCGCACAGGAAGAGATTTGCAGCTACTCCGAGACCATAGAAAGGCAACACAGCGACAGAGGAAACAATGCAAAGTTAAACTTTCCTCGACTATGACGTGAGCGATTAAAGTGACTGCAAATCAGAGTAAAGGATATTGCTTATTTACATCTAAACAGGGTGGTAAATGTACTAGAGGGTTACCCGGGCAACCGTAGCCTTGAGTTTCTACTAACGACCGATCGTCAACAACAAAACGATGTGCGATGTGCGACTTGCTTGCAGTGTGAAAGACGACAACAGGGACGTGGCCATTAACACTGCAGTGGATTTTTTTCCCCCTAAAATTCTCAAAAATGCTGCTTCCTTTGTTTAAAATATCATCTCATCAGCATGTGCAAAATGCAAATGCTGATGTGTAGAATCAAAGTACTGGTAGTTGTTTGTAGCATTAAAACCTGCACTCATATGACAGCAGTTGTCGTTTTATATGTGTTGTTAGTTCTATTGCCCTTTCATTAATTATGTACTAGAAACTGGCCAAAGGCTATATTGTTGTCTACAGTGAAAATTAAATATTGAAGCTCCAGCTTTCACCCCAGATTTCATTGTGTTAACAAATATGTTTTGTTTGCAAAACAATTTGAATTTAATAATTCATCAAAAGTGGGGGAGGCCATTATCATTCAGTATGAGCCCTGTGCGGGGCTCCAGATGTCAGGGATCATGTCTTCGTACTGACAATACATGCAAAGTCTGTGCCCTCTTTTATACATTATTGAAAGCAAATTCTGGGGATGCGGTTGGACATGGGCATAGAAACTGATACATACCATGTACAGAGGTGACCTGAGACAGTCTGTCAGGAAAAATAAATCGTGACAGAACTACAAAGACATATTTACACAAACATTCTGCGTGATCAATGTGCTTATTGGGACTTAAAGGTATTGCTTTTACTGAAAGGAGATTGACGTTCAGAACATTTATTATATGTAATGCAATATTCATAATAAGGTTACATGCTATAAGCTGTTCATTGTAACTGTCTCTGTTTTTCCTGTCTTAAATTCACCATGAGTTCTGGCTGTTTAAAGGTTAAAAACCCATAGGTCCAGAAATCCCGGGTAGAGAGAGATCATAGCGTCCCAGCGGGCTATACTATTAGTCACCCGCCTCATGTTGGTCATAAATCTAACACAGCAGAATCCTGACTCCGCCTGGGAACATGAATGCAATCCTTTAAACTGAAATTATTCTTTATTTGTCATTATGGGCTGAAAGGAAAGCGAAAACTGTGGCCATTACAGCTTTAACCTGGAACATCCAAACCTTATTGACCACTCTGTCAGCCTTCGGTAACAAAGCTCGACTTGACATTCTGTTAGCAGCGGTGCGGGGGCTGCTGAATAGAAGGGAAGTGGTGGTTGATAGGCGTGACGGAGAAGAGAAAGAGAGAGAGACAGGGGACGCCTGTTTGGGATTTACAGCAGCGGCGTGCTCACCTAGCAGCTGACCGTACTGCTTCACAGGTCAGCCGCTCTAACCGGACTCCATTAATACGCCAGTCCACCTTGTGGCACACTTTATGCTCCAATGCATCTGCTGCCTCAGGGACAACTTCACTGGCACTTTACTCTCGAACAAAGTAAGAAAGCGGGGAGGTCTGTTATTCAGGAACAAAGAAACCCCTTGAAAATAGAAAGGGGTAAAGGAAAAGTCACACAGAAAGTTTGAAGAGTAGATGCCGTTTCCTATGTACTTTATTTTATGGACCTGTATATATATGATGAACTTTGCATGCTTGAGCTCACACTTATAAAGAACTCTGTTTAAAGGTCAAAGTGGGGGTTTTTTGCTCTTTTTTTTTTTGTTTTTTTTTAAAGTTAACTCAAGTTCATCTGCTATACCAGGGTTTACTTTTTTGGCCCAGTACCCTGAAGCACGCTTTAGGGATGGGCATGGACATCATAGTATAAATGTGTTTTATGGCCAGGCAGCTGCCGGGTGCAGGCTGTTTTTTATGCTTTCTGGCCGAGTACAACATGGCCACCTGCTTGGTGTAAAAACTCTCACTGCTATGCTGAGCTTAATGGGCACGTTCTGCAACGAAACAAAGATATACAAGGACGTGTGCGAGGAAAGCTTCCTGCTGCATATGGTGCGCACTTAAGCAATTCATTGGTGCCATGAGCATCAGAGGGCACAAATCCGTGGCTCTTTGTGGATTCCAGGGCTCAGTGGGACCTAGGGTCTATGTTTCCCTTAGCTAGAACTACATGTGTCACTCTTCTGACAACTCTTTTTTTTCCTAAGCTCCAGAAAGCTCACTGATTATGATGAGACACTGTATGGAGGTAGTGCAACTGGATGGGGAATCACAGATGATCACCCCCAGGATTCACAGAAGAGAGAGTGTTTTTGAGCTGTGGAGGGAGGTGAGTGGCACTCAACCACCTGGTCTTCTGATAAACAAGTTCATGTATGAGGAAGAGCGAAAATGATTATTAGAAGGATTTCAGAGTGTCATCCCTCCCTCTCTCCTGCTATCTTGCTTTCACTGCGAGCGGCAGAACAAAATTACTCCCCGCCAGTGAATAATAAGGAAGTTTATGAAACGTGACGAGTGCGGCGGCGCTCTACATGAAATACCAATGAGGGAGGCGCCCCAGCGTAGCAAATGCTACATCCTAATATCAACAGTCACCTTGTGTTACTCCCACTGCTCTCCAGAAGGGCACATCACAGGCAGAGTAGGAGCACACAGCATAAGATGCGGCGACACTAAAAACTCCAGCATTGGTATGCGGGGCCCATGCAGGTGGATGTGCACATGCAGGGAACATGCCACCGCACCACCACAGCAGACTGGAACCAGGACAAGGGAAGCTTGTGCACGCTGCCACCTGTGCACTGACATGCTGTGTGGCATATTCAGTCACAGACGGGGGCCAGAGGAAGGGCGTGTATGACTCAGATACAGTTGTCACTCAATGTTTGAGTAAGTGAGTCAGCTTGGTGTGACAAACTTGAAGCGATGTGTGAAAATGAAACTAATGCATAGGTAATTACCAGAAAACAATTGACAGTTGTGATTTTTGAGCAAAATATATGCAAAACAGTCCTCGGGTGACTCTTAACAACATTGTTTGTTGAGGTACTGTTATGATAGTTACCCAAAAGATAGCTGCTTTAGGTTTTGTGTTCTTTTGCACAGTTTTTAAGTTTATGTTTGGCTATATACTGTTTTCCGTACAAAACCTTCATGACTGGTTGTGACGTCTCTTGCTCACTAGAAATAAATTACACGCTTCCTGCCTGCACCATTCCAGGAGCCCTACAAGTATATTTCTACTACATTGACTATTCGTGCTAGTCATGCTTTGATATAGCAACACAGAACAAAATCAACAGAACGCTGCTCTTGAATGTAAACTCCCTTGTTGCAGCCATAAATATAGCGATCAAGCTGTTAAGAATCACTCGTGTTTTTTTTTTAAACATAACATGTCAAAACATTTACAATTAAAGAAAAAAAAAGTGTTTTATGTATACATTTTACCTTTAGCCATATGTTGGCTGACTAAACCGACAGTCATTTAAATGTGAAGAACCTGTGCTTATGTTCATTAAGAACGTATACAAATATTTTCATTTGGGATTTATGTTGTCTCAGTTTTAAACCAGGTTTAGCTAAATGCATTTGTGTAGGTGTCAGTGTGATATTCATTTCAACTCTACTAACTGACCTTTTGTATTTGATGACATCTGCTTGGGGTGGCTGTAGCTCAGGTGGTAGAGCAGGTCAGCTACTAACTGGAAGGTTGGTGGTTCAATCCCAGGCTCCTCCAGTCTGCATGCCAGATATCCGTGGGCAAGATAATAACCCATGTTGCTCTCCGATGCATCCATCGGAGTGTGAATGTTCAATAGCACTTAGAAAAATATGATTGGGTGAATACATTAGTTGTATAAATTCCTTTGAGTGCTCAGATAGAGTAGAAAAGCGCTATATAAGAACCAGTCCATTTACAGTCTTGACTCCGAACAAAACGAGCAGTATGGATCCTGGAGATCGAACGCATTGATCAATGTATGCTCTACCACAGCTTTTTCTCCTAGATTTAGAAACTTTTATTGTTTGATTTAAGTTTCCAAATTAGAAATTTTGCTCTTTTCTTTTCTTTTCTTGCCACATTTCCAACCTCTGTCGATTATAGTACATCGTAACACTGGCAGTAATGCTCATGGTGATTCTGGAGCTTTTTTTTTTTTTTTTTTTTTTTATTTTAATGCCTTA
>VUQR01006440.1:0-23568 GCA_015108515.1 Hemichromis elongatus | reverse complement strand
ACACAATCATGATTCTGCACGCACATCAAATCACACTCAGGAGGCTAAACTGGGAGCCAGGAAGGTGTTCATGTATTCTGTGTGTGTGTGTGTGTGTGTGTGTGTGTGTGTGTGTGTGTGTGTGTGTGTGAGAGAGAAAGATGCACATGTTAGCTGTGGTTTTTCTCAGGCTGTGTTTTTATATAATCTGTGTACATAATTGTGTGTCTGATGCAGCGTTATGTCCTGCGAGGCACACCTGCCTGTGGTGGAGTGTGTGTGTGTGTGTGTGTGTGTAAACACAGAGAAGCAGGATCCCTTCAGCTCCTGTATGTGCGTCACACACTCTGCCTTGTTTGTCATCTCCTCCTCGCACCGAGCGTTCGGCCGGATGCTCGTTAATGAGGTTGCCTGCCACATCGATCAGGCCTGGCTTCAATCCCCGAAAAGATCTAGCTGTCAAATTATCTTCCAGCAGCATGGCCTCACCTCGCAGCTACAGTAACACACCACATGTAAGTATGTGGAAATGAAAGCACCAATCCAGGCGGGACAGCTCTGTTTCTGAGCAGTGACCTTCCTGGAGCTCTGAATGACGCTGAGACGGCGAGGAGGCGGCCCGTAAAGTCTGAAAGGACCAGGACGAAGAAAGAAGCTGTGAAAAAAAGAGGATCTTTTCTATTTGCATGACTTTTAATAACAGAGTCTGAATTCTTGTCATGTGGGAGGAAGTGAATATCACCTTCGGCTCAGTCACGCTGCAGTAAAAATAGGACGGTGAAATGAGTTTGCTCTGAATTTCTGAATTTGCAGAAAGCAGCTGGTGTCCAGAGGTTGAGGGTGCAACAGCCTCCATCTCACAAGCAAGCACCTAAAACACATTAGCTGTTCACTGACACAGTTTGGTGGTCATAAGGCTGGAAACCTGCAGTCAGCTGAGACTGAAGGAGTCACCTGGAGGATGCTGAAACGTTCCTCCCACTGAAAACGTCCAGAAACACAGAACCAACTCTTTCTTTGCCCAAAACGACAGGCAGACGATACCAACACGTACGGCATATTTATCTGTACATGTGTAGTGATGCAGAGAGAATAAACCCGTCATCGCAAATGTTGGATCCACACAGAAAGACTGACTTGTGATCCAGAATCTTCTGATGTTTTTCAGGTTTTCCAATGTTCATGTGTCTCTACTGTTTCCTTGTTTCCACTTTGTTTCATTTTGGTAGATGTTTCCTCCTCATGCGTTTCCCGTCTTTGTCTTTTCTCCAAATCCCTGAAAGTTTTTTTTCCACCTGTGTCTCATTCAGTAAGCATTTATGCAAAGAAAGGAGGCGTTGGTGTGCTGACCGTAGATGTGCTTCTCCTTAAACGCCCGCGTCTTTAACCCGGAGCTGCATCCATCTGTAGAAGAAGTCGTCCTCAAACCTTTAAACTGAACCTTGATTCATGCAGCTTCAGCCTTTCACTCATTTTCTCTCAGTTTCCACCAAATTTGGCATCAATAAAGAGCTTTTTATGATTCTTGCTGCAGAAACTCTCCTCTCTCACTGACGCCTGCTCTTTATTCTTTTACCTGCTGAGCTTCATGATGACTCTGTTTGTGTGATTCATCTCTGCTGGCTTTTCTGCTTTTGGACTGCTTTGATTGTGTCATTGAGCTATATGGTGTCACATTGGGCCAAGACAAAGCTGGATTCTTGCGTGTTAGCTAATCGGGATGTGTTCATCTCCATACGCTCATTGGCAGCTCAATATTTCCATTCTAGAGCAGCTTTGCATGATTCATAGTTGGAAACAATTCTTCTTTGTCTGATCCTGGGCCTCAGTGTGGCCCCTCCGTCCACCGTCTCTCTGAAACAAGCTGTTTTCCAGTGTTTTGCTGTCATAGAGGTGTAATTGGACACGCTTGGTCGATCGGCGTGGTTTGATGTCGTGTTTCCTCTCGCAGTGTCTGCTGCGTCACTGTTTTCCTCGGTCTGTCCTGTGACCCGCATGTATGACGTGTTTCAGCAGTGATTCCCTTCACGGCTCCATCAGCCACGTTTGCTGCTCGTGGTGCAGGAATGTGCTCTCCGGGTGTTTGCTGTCTCTCCCCCTCCTACATGATGCATGATTTGATTGTTCTGTTTCCACCCTGCAGCTTTAAAGTGTGGGTTTTTTTGCTTGCTTTGCTTGGGGACGCTGGATCGCTCGTTTGCACAAATAACCCCATTTAGTGTTAAATTAATACAGCGTCAGAATCAACGAGCACATTTGGAGGCGTCTGAGCAGCTGCACTTAGTCACTGCTGCACATAAATAAAGGAGATGCAAATGGTCTCATCAGATGTGACGGAGCCATAACGCTCTGAATAATCACACCCAGCACCTGCTAATGTTTCTGTGCTCTCAGGAATCCCAACCCGACATCCAGCAGCTGCAGGCTGCAGACCCCGTGGATGACGTGCATCGCTCCATCCTGCAGGCTGATAAACAGAAACGCAGCGAGTGGCTCGCTGAGGACGTTCAGAGGAAATGATTGGCTCTCGGACGACTTGGGCTGAACTTGAACTGTGATGGGACACAGGCAGAGTTTCTTATTCGTGCTGAAATGGTGCTCAAGTTATTTGTGGAGTGAAGTTAGCCTCCCCAGGAGTGTGACTGCTGATCACAATGAGGTGCTCCTGACATTCTTATCCAGGTTTTTTGATTTGGTCCGTCACCATAAATCCAGATGTTTGACATCCACCTGCAGTGTGCTTCCACCCACTTTACTATCTTGTAAACCTTGCCTTTCACTCTTGTCCCTGACACTCGTCTCCACCCACTCCGCCCTGCCTGCACTCTCTTCCTCACCTCTCTTGTGAACCATCTGTTCCTTTGGACGGTTGATTCCAGGTATTTAAACTCATCCACCTTTACTTGCTTTACTCCCATCTTGAACCCACCTGCCACTCCTACTGCACACCTCACCGCTGTCTCTCTGTCCTCATACACCTGCACCACCCTCACATACTCCTCTGCCCCTCATGCAGTACCACAGTTTTGCTCCCTATAATCTTTTTTCTCTGAACCACAAAGACACAGTCGGTCGACATGTCCGGTATGGAAATCTCATCCTTGTTGATCTGCCTTTTGAATCTAGCAAACCCTCCCCCATTTATCTGGGACTGTACGTGTATATAAGCTGATGGGCCTGTTACATCGTTATCGCCAGTTTGAGGAAGGCTAAATTGAGTGTTTCCCCATTAAGTGTTCGTGGTCCCTGCAGACTGACTGGTATCTGAAAGCCATTTGTATTCCTATTTGCTAAAAAACAAATGAATTAAAGAAAAAATTTCAGCAGCAAAGAGAACGAATCAGCTCTGACGCAGATCACACACCCTCGAAACAAAACCAATCGTCTGTGTTCCAATTAGGAGAAGAAACGATTTGCCGCACGGCCCCAGAGGAAGACAACATGGTTACGTTCATCATTTTAATTATGCATCATTTAGCCTCAGCAACAAGCTGCATTACCCTAAGTGCTCTGCAAGCAAACGTGCATTATCGCTGTATCTATAACAGAGATCAGTCGTTGTTCTTTAAAATGTCAGCGTAAAGGTCAGCGCTCATAAGGAGGAGGCTGAGTCTGAGGGAAGAATCAAATAAAACTGCACTTTATTAATATGAGGCTTGTGCATCTTCAAGTGGAGCAAAACCCTGCGGCGGTGCTTTCTGCAAACTTGTTTTAAATTATCAAATAAATAATTGACGACAGTAACAGGATTTCATTCTTCCCGCTCACATTTTCAGGGAAGCTTTGAACACTACTGGGCCGTCTATTTTACTTTTATTGAATGCATCGATGTCATTGTGTACCGACTGCCTTCAAACACGTTGTTGTGCAACCCATTATTAAGAAGAAAAACCTCGACCCTAATGCTCTCTCTACTTACAGGCCCATCTCCAAACTCCCCTTTATGTCCAAAATCTATGGAAGAAGTAGTTCATAAGCATCTTCAGACCTTTTAGTGAAAAGTTCCAGTGTGGTTTCAAACCTCATCACTCTTTCTAATTGGAGAAGCAAGTGTCCACAGTGGTTAAAAGCAGTTTGAATATCATCTTACTCTTTATGTTTGTCGCCTGTGTTGTTTGTTGGTCTGTTTTCATTGTTAATGCTTTGTTTTTAACTTCATTTTCTTTTTTTGTGACGCACTTTGGTCAACGCTGTTGTTTTTAAAAATAGAAATACATTTGGATTGATTAAACGCAGGACCAAACAGGAAGAGCACAGTGATGAGTACACAGTATGTGTGCTCTATGTGAGGATGGCATGTTTGTGTTCTCTGGCTGTGATATGAAACATCAGCTCTGGATGTGACGTATAAATGGAGACCAAGTTTGTTTGAATTGGGTCACCTTGTCTTTTTGTTTGTAAGCTGGTTCATGGATCATCTGTCTCATTTTTCCAGTTTAGAAATTTTTTTTTTTTTTCCACCAATGGTTAAAGTTTTTAAGATGGACATTTGGAGGCGTTCGGATGCGGTCAGTGAAGGTGAGTTGGTCGGTCAGATAAAGAGTGGGTGGAGCCTTACAAAAGACAATACAATTTCACTATCTGGGACCACATCCTCAGAGGCGATGAGTGATGGAGGATGAGGAGGTGAGACTGATGCAGCGGTTTGGGGAAGGCTTGAAGGGGACTGGCGACGGCTCCCGGGCCTGGCAGATCCCCGTAATTAACGAGAAGTGAAATGGAGGAAAGGAAGAGAGGAAAGGGAGGAAGAGATGAAAAGGGGGGGAGGGTGGGGCATGGAACTGAGAACGTGAGTGAAGGTGAAGGGAGGCATTTGTAGTCTGGCCGGACGGGGTGTGAAGGAGGTGTGGTCCCGCTCCTGAAATTCAGATAACATCTCCACAAGATGACATTACAGAGCAGGGACACGATGGAAAGGTCTTTTTATTGTTATGAAAGTGAAGGTTACAGTTTTATCTCTTTGCGCATGTCAGATTTGAAAAGGTGTTCATTTCCATTCAGCCAGCTCACTCTGAGCTGGTCTGTCCAGAGTAGAGAGGTTAACCTAGCCTCCCATGTGTGGCCGATGAGGGAGGCTGTGACAGTGGTGTCACAGCCTCATCTGAATAAACGATTCATGGTGTCGGGGTGAAAAGCTGCAGAGGCCTCGCTCAGTGTGGACAGTGACCCAAAGGTACAGGCGTCGAATCAGATTTTAAACATGTAGGACGGTGATGGGTGGAGACTGACGGTGTGCTCGGTGGTAGTTTAATGAGAGGGAGACAAAGTCCCCGAAAACCTTTCCTCCAACAGAACTGAAGGAGAGCTCTTTAACTTCACTCACTCTGATATTAATTCACAAAAACGGCCTCATCGAGCTGCTTTGCTCTGACAGATAAATCACACTGTGGGTCTGCTTCTGCCTACAGAGGACAGAGGATAAAACATAAAGTAGGACATAACTGCCAATGTACGCTGTGAACTGAAGGACGGCAGCCAGGATCTGGGACATCGGCTCTGAAAAGTCCTGCTGCAACCTGCAGACAAGAGAAAAGAGAGTAAAATGGAAAGATTGAGCTCCCAGTTTCAACAGCAAACTCTGTCATCCTGCCCTCTAGTGGCAGCAGCAATCATGACAGAAGAAGAGTGGGAGAGGTTTCCATGATGATGACTTGTCTCCTCTCTTCCTCATGTCTCAGCTCCTCTCACTAAGGATACTAGGAAGAGAAGAGGAAGGATCCTTATTTCTTGCCTCTTCCTTTCTTCTCATCCAAACATCCAAACTGCTGCATGGCTGTCCAATAGGCAGCTGGTAGGCAGCTGGTAGGCAGGCTGGTAGGCAGGCTGGTAGGCAGCTGGTAGGCAGGCTGGTAGGCAGGCTGGTAGGCAGCCTGGTAGGCAGCTGGTAGGCAGGCTGGTAGGCAGCCTGGTAGGCAGCTGGTAGGCAGGCTGGTAGGCAGGCTGGTAGGCAGCTGGTAGGCAGCCTGGTAGGCAGCCTGGTAGGCAGTTTACAACAGTGATATGTTGTGGTTTGTTGTGGTTTACAACAGTGATAAAACCAAAGAAAGGTAAAGATGAAGTTGGTTAAAAAGAGTAAAAGACTGGAGGCTTTTTGGGGGTGATGGTTGACTTCTCACACAAACATCCACATTCTCTCAGTATTTCCAGTGCATTGAAATGCGCTGTGCACAAAGCGGGCCAGCGTATGAATATAAATGTCAAGTGCACTTGAGCGGGCAGCTGGCTCTGCACATTTGTGCCGCGCTCTCTTCGGTACATGCTGATTTGTATGTGGAGGTGCACGCAGCCTCCTGTCCCTCTTCAATTTGTTCCCTCGCTTTGTTTCTCTCTGTTTCTCTGCCTCTTTCACCTGATTTATTTTTCTCAACTTTTCTTCCAATTTGTGGCTCCGCTGGAAGCCGTGCATCGAAGGCAGAGTTTATTTCTGTAGACTGGTGTGACATTTCATGTCTCAGAGGCAGCAAAACATCCCCCAGACGGTGGAAAGAGGAGTCCTCCAGGAGGGACACAGATACTGGAGGGTACTATTAAAATGCCATTAACACTTCCAGCTAAATGTAAATAATTAGCTAAAAAGAGCCAAGAGAAAAACAAGGCCAATCTTCTTTCAGTTCAAATAAAATGATTCATGTGGCCGTTCTCCAGGTGTTGCAGTAAACTTTCATGTCCAGCATCTGTGGATTTCTGAGGTCCAGCAGTCCGTTGCTGGAGCTTTATCCTGGTTTGCCCTCAAACAGAAACAAATGTGCCGAGGAGAGTAGAGACGTGACACAGAGGAGTTTTATTATGAAGGAGAACGCTTGGATGTACGTTACACCATCAGCAGCTCTCATGTTTTTGGTGGGGTAGTCGATGTCTTCGATGTCCTCAATCGACGGCCCCGCTAGCCACACGACGTCCCAGTTCCCCCACCAGTCCAGACTGGGCGTTTGATGGGCAGCAGTGTTACTTTGACTCTCGTATTAATGATGTCTTCTCTTTCTTTGAAGCACTTTGACTTTATTTGGTATTATTATAAATATTATAGTTGATGTTCCTGGCTAAACTCGACCGCTCGCCTCAACCATTTCCTGACTGTTTCCTGGTTTGGTTTGTGAAGTTTGTGTTTGTCCCTCAAGCTTTTTATGATCCAAATGTTGACACACACACAGATACACACACTTCTGCTTTACTTACACATTCTTACATCATCTGAGTGGAGCATTTGGCCGGCGTGCTGCTCCGTCTGCTCTGGTCTACAGTTTCAGTTTTATATCCAGCGGTGAAAAGAGAACAGACAGTTAGCTCATGTGTCCTCGTGTTTTATGATGACATCAGATGCAAAAGAGCAAAAGGGAAACAAACAGTTTGTGGTGGGCGTGGTTTGCGGTGCCGTGCGGTTAAAACACGGGGACTCGGGGGTTGGGGGGTTGTTGTGGTGAGAGGTGTTCAATAAAGATGGCTGAAACCCAAGCTCCGTGGTCCCGCCGTGCCTTATTCTCGCCACACAGTTATTTTCTGCCTGTTCTCCTTCGTGTCATTATAAACGTTCATTTGAGAAACAGCGAGACACTCAAACCCAAATGTGTATTTTTTTAACTGTCGGCTCAGTGGTCTCAGATTCCTGCTCCTCGCTGTCACATCCCCGAAGGTAAGAAGACCCAAAAAAGACATCACGTAAATAAAAACATAACTTAGTCCCATGTGTCATAAGTCTGTCTTTTCGAACGAGAGTTAAAACCATCAAGTCCATTTAGCACACCTGTGATTACTACCTGCATCATCTGGGTCAGAGTTTTGTAAACCAAATTGGATATTTCGTTACCGCAATTTGGAATTGAAACAGAGATCACCCCTGGCAGAGGAGGAGAAACTATCTAACACATGTGCCCCCCGAAGGCCGCTAAGGTGCTACCAGCAGAGGATGACTGCTATGTTAGTGTTAGCACGCTAAATGCTATGCTGGAACAGCAACGGGAGTTTTACAAAGATTGGATTCATCAACAGCAAGACAACTTTAAGACATTTGTCCAATTAATCATAGATGGAACTAACAAAAGGTTGGACAGCATTCTGAAGGAGGTACAGGACGTCAAACCTAGCCTGCAGTTCATGGATGGTGTTGTCAGCGAGCTGCAAACCAAAGAGAAAAACCTGAAAAGTGAACCAAAGGAGTTCGCACACCACAAGCCTGGGTGGGATGTCGTAAGTTAAGAAATCAATAGGTGAATAGGTGTTACAAGAAAGTATGTTATCAACTTAAGCTCAAGGAGGCCAATAAAGACAGCAAGAAGGTGGGGAAAGTCTTGACTAATGTAATGGGTAGACACTGGTGGTGTCACACATTAACACGGATGGAACGTTTAGAAGGAAAGCTAAGGATAGAGCCAATTGTGGGAATTACTGAAACAATAAAATGAAAGAGTTTAAATCTAATACAAGCAGAGATCCCACCCTACCACGCTGTCTCATACAGGATGCTATCACGAATAATAAGCAATGCCAATTTGAGTTTGAGGCAGTGAATGTTGACACTGGAGCATTTATTAATATCACTTGATGATGATACATCCTCAGGTTCTGATAACATAGACGGTAAACTGCAGCCAAGCTTGCGTCTCTTCCTATATGTCACACATTTAATAGATGTTTGGCATGCAGCTTATTTCCACTGCAGCTCCCCTTCCCCTGTGGCTCAGTCACGGCGTTCCCTCACAGCCTTTTGCCTCCTCACTCTCTGTCAGTAACACCGGCAGTGTGTGTTTTGGTTCACGCATGATAGTAGTAGTAGTTATAAATACTTTAATGTTAAACTTATCAGGTCTGAAAAGGAGAGCCAATGATGCTGTGTCGCAAACCTGCGTTCTTTCTAAACATCCAGCAGGGGGCGGCTCCTATGGGTATTGTTGTGCAGAAGCTTATGAGGAGAAAATGAGCCTCCTCCTCAGTAAAACTCTTTCCTGCTGAGTTTTTGGTCTCAGTCTGTAGTTTTGAGTCTGACTGAACACAAAGTTCATTTTGTGAATTTCAGCCCCACTGGAGACAGGAGGGAGGATTATTTGGGGGGATTTACTGTCCCTGCAAAGACACCCAGGAGGCCCCTCTAACACCTCACTCAGACATTAGTTTCCAACATTCAAACCACATCCGTGAACTGCCTCAGGCCTCTGTTACTCTGAAGGCAAACAGTGGGCCTTTGTCCACTCGTCCGAATCCAGCCGTGGAGACCTCAGGTCCTCTGCTGCGTTCTTCTTCTTCTTCCTGCTTTGTGTCTGTTTCTTAAAATCCTCCTCAGCGTGGTAAAAAACAAAACCCACATTCAACTATTAGCAAAGAGCAGGCTGCTGCAGCAAATTAAAACAAGAAGAAGAAGAAAAAAAAAACAGGGCTTGTTGTCTTGTTCCAGTCAGCATTGTAGGAGAAACCTCTGGAGAAGCGCCACTGTTGTTCTGCTAAAATAAGGCACGCTTTATTGTATAAAGCACCGCAGGGATGCAGCCAGCAGCTGCTGCTAAACACAGTCTGTGATAGTCCTCCACAACCCTCCAAACTAATATTGTTTTGTAAGGCCTCAGTCATGCACAGCTAACACTGCAATATAGTTTTTATTGATTTGAGGCAACAAGATGTGAAAACATGCATCTGAAAGCGTGAACTCAAAAGGGCTCATTCAGTATCTCTAATAAAACGGCCAGCTATCAGAACGTGTGATCTATAACTTCTGAAAAGTTCTTCTCTCAGATTTTGCCAATCGGGGAAAAATAATAATAATCCAAATCTTTCTTTTTCCCCAAAAGTCATTTTCCCCCCGACATCCCTAACCCTGGCTTTCTATTCATGGCTCTGGATGATGTCACATAGAGGGGCTATCACTAATTGAGCCCCTTCGGGAACAGAAGCTCCACCCACCTGCTGTTCATCTGATCTTCAATTCAAAAACTGTCTTAAAGAGGGCGGAGCTAAAACATTTGTTCCAGACAGAGGATGACTTGAGGTGCTGCACAGGATCAGATGAAGAAGGATTATTTTGAACTGTGAATCATGCAAAGCTGTTCAACGCTCAGCAGCGAGAAATGAGCAGACGGGCTCACGGTCATGATAAGATGATGTCACTGTTATCTGCTCGTCTTCATCCGTAAGGCCACATCATTCTTTTAGTGGATTTTGCTTCAAATGAATTTTGTGCAGTAAAAAGTTATTTTTTGTATGAGAATGAAAAGAATCATAAAATGAAAACAGTGAAGAACTTTAACGTTTCTATAAAGTTTAGACTCAGCGCTGCTCTCACTGTGTCCATGCTTTGGGTGAACCCTGCAGTCCGCCTTAGCTCTCTGAGCTAAACTGTCCTCACGGGGACTTCAGTGAGCAGCAGGTTTCAGGAGCTCAGAAATGATGCACTGCTGCCACCAAGTGTCCACAGTGGGCATTTACACACAGCGTGCAGTCCTCGGTCTGAGGGTGCACACAGACTTGAACTCTGCCTTCTCCTGGCCGTTCACACTCGTCACAGCGTTCCCACGCTGTCACGCTCAGTTTTCTCATCATCACTCTGGTCCAATCATCTTCCTACCTGCCTTCTGTGAGCCAATCAGCTTCTGTTTCCTGTGCTTTGACTCTTACTGCTATCAGGCTCCAAACACCTACTGAAATGAAACCTACAGGTTTGTGTGCATCAGTTTATCTGTGAGTCTGGAGGGTTTTAGTTGAAGATGTGATGAAATCACAAACAAACACAGGTTCAGACAATTTGTTAGTTTAAGATATTTTTATTAGTGACTGTGTCTTTAATACGGAGACTTGAAGGAGCCACCGTTCTTCTCAATTCAATAACTAAACGTTACACTGAAGACTGAAATACTGTGACAGCATCACATCAAGTGAAGGGCAGGAAATGTCGTGCAGCATGACGAGCACAGATCAGTCGCCCTGTCTCTTCTGTTAGGTCTTTGTCAACACTTTTTCTTCATGTTGTTACACACACACACATACACACACACGCACACGGACCCCTTTATGTCAGGGAGAGCAGGCTGATATCGTAGCATCCATCCACCTGCAGCACAGAGAAACACCATCATCACCCTGCTCTCAATTCTAATGACACACATGATTAAATCCTGACCACACACACACACACACACAGCAGAGCATATGTGGCTTCACAGAAATGTAATTTCAGATCATTTGATAAACTAAAATGTTCATCATCTCCGAGAACATGAAAGACGAGCTAACAAGGGAGGAGGTGTGAAAACCTCCATCATAAACCCACTCGTTACAGGACAGACGAGGCTGACTGTGTGTTTCACTCACATCAAACCGTCCGATGGAGGCCGTTGTCTGATTGGTCTGCATCACCTCCGTCAGCGCCCACATCTGCTGGATGCTGGAGGATACAGTCTGCGGGTCAGGGAGGCCCTGAGGGACACACGGGGACACAATCATACCGTCGCTCCTTCCTGGATCATATTTATCATTTGAAGGTGAAGCTCTGAATTCACACACTCAATCACATGACCCCACACAACCAACTCTAACCAGGTCGACCACACGAGGAGCTCAGATGCCCCAAACCCTTGTCATCTGGAAGTAAATGCACTCATGGCGTCTCTTTAACCTGCTGGTAATCAGACTCCTCGCAGCATCACGAGCCAGCGTGCATTCTGTGAACGGGTCACCGATGAGCACCAAATGCTCTGCTGCGGACGTCGGTGAGGTTAACTCAGTTTTATTTATTCAGCGCCGAATCACAACGACAGTCGCCTCAAGGTGCTTTATATTGTTAGGTAGACCCTACAATAATACATACAGAGAAAAACTCAACAATCACGTGACCTCTATGAGCAAGCACTTTGGTGACAGTGGGAAGGAAAAACTCCCTTTGAACAGGAAGAAACCTCCAGCAGAACCAGGCTCAGGGAGGGGCGGGGCCATCTGTTAGACGTGTTTCTGCTGGTTAAGCTGAAGCTGCTGTCTTGATCTTGTCAAAGGTGCCACAAAAACGAAGGCGGTGATTTCTTTTTCACAGCCACACGAGCGTCTGGGCTCGGTCTTGGAGAAGAGGCGAAGAGCGAGAGGAGCCGGTTCAGTGTGCTCTGCCTCTGCTTGAAGGAGGCTGAGGATACAGTTTCATATCTCATATAGGAAGCTTATCAAAAACACATCAGCAAATATGGACGACAGACGTGTAACACTTTGTGGGGATAGGTTAATTGAAAAATCCAAATTGCCCATAGGTGTGAGTGAATGTGAGTGCGAATGATTGTCTGTCCCTGTGTGTTAGCCCTGCGACAGACTGGCGACCTGTCCAGGGTGGACCCCGCCTCTCACCCTATGACAGCTGGGATAGGCTCCAGCGCCCCCCGCGACCCTGAAAAGGATAAGCGGAAGCGAATGGATGGATGGACTTGTAACAGAGCCCTGAGGACGACAGTTCTATCTGCAGAATAATAAAACCTTTATTAATGTTTCAGCCCTGAGGAAGCTGAAATTGGATTTATTAGACATGAAAACAGAGAAATGAGCTCATGAAAAATGCAGCAATCTCCCATCAGGCTCTCAAAGCTCGGCACCCTCATGCAGACAGAAACACGATGCGTACCTCCAGATCAGGGTGCTGGTCATTGAGGGTCAGGTCAGACAGCCAATCAGAAACCTCCTTCTCCGGGTCCTGGAACGAGGAAGAGCGTTCATTAAACTCTGCAGCTGAGTTTCTATTACTTTGTTGTTTAGATCTCTGCTTGAGCTTTCACTCTGGCACCACCTGCTGGTGGTTCAACAGCAAACCCCAACAACCTGCCGCTTCCCCCCACCCATCCAATCCACAAGCTGTGGAAACGACTGCGTCCTCGCTGAGCTCCTTATTTCTGATTCTGACATTCAGTTGAATCCTCAGCACGTGGTACAGCACAGGACTTTCTTCTCACCTGAATCACCACGGCAACTAACACATCAGCTATGTTCAGGATGTCGTTTTAAAATTAGCTGGACGTGATTATTTACAGCACGTTTTAAGTGTGGCTGGGTGGTTTTACCTGTGCAAGGTAAACCAGGTAACCCAGACTTTACTAAAACCACAGAATGACGGTCAAACTGTGCGTGTTTACAGCTGGGGAAATAGCAAATGTCTAAATGTTGCTCTGCTTGATTCTGATCTGCTGCTGGAAACACAGCATGCACCGAGAAAGCGTTAATGTTTAAATGGATCCAGTTTAAAGTTTCACAGCTCTAACGTGCAGTCGTACTGAGCACGCTCAGAGATGAAACCTCTGCACCAGAAATCTCCAGATTAACCTGCAGCTTCATCTTTTATATGACTTATTGTTAGATTTTGATGTTCTTGATAGATTTTATCAGCATTTATCGCTCTCATGTAACGATGTCTGTGACTGGAGCAGGCGACACGGAGTCGATTTCCATTCGTGTCCTAGGCGGTTGCTTCTGACCGGGAACACCACAGATGTGACACAGGTGATTAAAACAGTCAAAATTCAATGAAATAGGTGCTCATCACTTTTATATGTTCGAGTGCTTAATGTGCAGGATAGCATAAGGTCTTGAGGCAATCAGATGTAAAACACAATATTTATAAGTGTTTGAAGTTGTAAATAAGATTTTGACAGGAAGTTAAAAGTGACAGCGTGCTGATGTTACCTGAGAGTCTGACAACAGGAAGCACAGGTGAGCTGGCAAAAGTAAAAGCCAGAAGCTTAATGGCACCACAAATCAGATAGTTCCTGCAGCGCTACGCTGATGCTGAGCACATGAAAGCGAGCAGAGGCGCTCTGAACAGACCTCACTGAGTTCATTATAGTCCCTCTGCTCTCACAGTCTGTGATTAATATCACTTTACTTTCCTGCACTTCTGAATCACTCCTCTGCACGTTAACAGCAACATTAGAAAAACTCACCGGCTCCGTGTGAGGGAATATCTTAATGTCTTCGAGGCTGAAGGTTAACCAGGCCAAGGACGGCTGCCTCAGGATCAGCCGCACACACACCACGTGGTCCGGCTCCACCTGCATCTGAGACACATCAGAATACATGAGCACTCATCCCTCCACCAGCCCCCCACCCATTCATGCCGCGGTGCAGGGTGTGTACACCGCAATTCAATTCCATTCTATTTTGTTTATTCAGCGCCAAATCACAGCAACAGTCGCCTCAAGGTGCTTTAAATTATAAGGTAGACCTACAATAATACATCCAGAGAAAGACCCAACAATCATATGACCCCCTATGATCAAGCACTTTGGCGACGATGGGAAGGAAAAACTCCCTTTTAACAGGAAGAAACTTCCGGCAGGACTTCCGGGCAGCGTAGCGGTGCTGTGGTTATCACTGCTGCTCACAGTAAGAAGGTTGAAATCCAGACTGGAGTCTGTTTTGAGCAATGTCTTCCTTCATGCTTGTTCGATTAACTGGAGAAGGTAAACTGGCCGTAGGTGTGAGTAGCAGGCTAGTGATTGGCTGTTAATGTGTCCAGGGTGTGGCCGCCTCCTACCCGGTGACAGCTGATACAACACAGCAAACAAAAGCAATGATTGAAGTTGTTGAAGAACTTTACAGAAGCTGCTGTGATTCTTATCAGAACGTTTCCAGATATGTTGAAAATGAATTTATTGACTTTTTAGTTTCAGCTCAAACTTTTGGTTATTTCTGTTTGATTTCTGCTGATTTTATCACTGATTCTTCTGATTTCCTGTAAAGTTTTCACGTTATTCCCGAGATGATTTAGGACTGCTCTCAGTCTCTCGAGGTTCAGGCATTTTGAGTTTTTCCTGGTAGTTTTAGTTCCCCGAGTGTGTCCAGTCTCGTCTGTGGTTTCTGTTGTCATTCTGTTTCTCTTTTGGTCGTTTCCTGTTTTACTCTGATAGGGTGTTTTGGCTCAGTTTTTACTTTTTTTTAATTTTCATGTTATCGTGCATTTTGATCGATCTCATGCCAGAACTTTACCGTCCTTTGTCCTGTGTTTAGTGTTTTCACCTCAGACTCGTCCTGTCCCTTTTTTATCTCATGCATCTTTGTTTTGTGTAACCAGCCCGACTCCAGTTTCTGCATTTAGCTCCTTTTTGTATTAAAAAAGAACAAATATCTATGAAAATTAAACACAAAATGGGTAAAAATGGAAGTCGGAGCATCTTCTTGCTTCTTCTGAACTTCAGCCAACATTTTTTCAAATCATTTGAGTCTCTTGAGGTCACAACGCGGTGCACAGAATCACTGCAGCAAAAGAATACAATGAATCTCCCTCAAGGCTAAATCTGACGCACACTAAACCCATAAGAAGTGACTGAACGTAATTTATGCTATCACAATTACCGTTTAAACTCATCAGCCTTGCAGCGCCGACTGAAGTAAACAAAAATGAAATCTCCATTCACCACCTGGCTCTATTTGCATAGAGAATAAACAGAGGAAATGAAGAATAAGTCACTGTGTATCTCCAAACTTACAAACTTATTGTGAGTTTCTCGGGGAGCCGGCTGGCTCGACGCCACCGCAGCTGAGAGGGAAAACAAACTCGAGCCGGCTGTGGTGGTTTTTATGCCCAGCGGGATACATTGATTTACAGATCAGACGATTGCGGTTAATCCTCCTGTCATTAGCAGAGGCACAGCAGCTCGGTCTGGCGGCACAACAGGCGGCAAAGTTTTCTCAACTTCTGCCATCAGAAGTGAGGAGGCAGAGCGGCTAACGAGACGCCGCTCTGCGGCCCGTTTTCTCTCATTTCTTTACCGAGCTGCTCTCAGACTTTGACCTTCAGGGCCTGGCTAAACCTC
Source organism: Hemichromis elongatus (assembly GCA_015108515.1). NCBI lineage: Eukaryota > Metazoa > Chordata > Actinopteri > Cichliformes > Cichlidae > Hemichromis > Hemichromis elongatus. The sequence goes on along the minus strand of VUQR01006440.1, from coordinate 7,828 downwards.
TGGCAGGATGTCAGACTGCTTTCTGAAGGGATGTTAACTGTAACACTGCAGGTAACACATGACCACACCTGGTGTGATTAGTTGGAGAAACATTTGTGCCCCTGGGGTCTCAAGACATCGAGTATAATTCAAATATGTGTCATCACTGTCACTGAAGCAGGTCCAACAGTCTTTATCAAAGGGTCAACATTAGTGTTTAGGCTAATGCTAAGCTGGTTTCTGGTACTAGATGCGAACATGTTTAGATGAGAGTATCTGCTCAGTAGCATCCAACTCAAATCCTGGAATGTAACTCTGCACCGAAACTGGAGCTCAGCCCCCTCAGAGGGTCTGTTGGTACAGTGACCTCACAGCAGGTATTTTATTGGTCACATCACGTCATTAAAAAGGCTCCAACAGCACAAACACGATCCAGAGGTCAGGTGAAGCTAGCAGCTAAACCCACCTGTATCACCATCCAGCTGTCAGTGAAAGAGGCCACGCCCCTCAACCTTTCTAAAAGCTATACCCCCCCCCCCCGATGGGTGTTATGGTGGGGGAATTATCTATATAGACTGAAACAGTTTCTGTAAACATGATTATTATTTTAATATGCGAGTCTCTGGCTCTCTGCTGGACAGTAGAGGAACTGCAGGCTCAGTAGTGATCTTGGCCTGATGGGAGTTCTGTTATGCGCTGAAGAATCCATCTTATGTCTAAAACTGTGGAGCTAATGATATAATTTAAAACACACCGTTATCGTTTCAGTCCAGGGAGATGTTTATTGGACAGAAAGCAGGAAAACCAGTCAGTGATGTCCACGTTTCAGAGCCGGCTGCTCTTAACCATCACGGCGCCATGATGAACGCGCTCAGGCTCGTAGTGACAGTGAGCAGTCACACCTCCTCACACCTAACCAAACAACCAACTTTTTCTAACCCTAACCACAGAGTGGAAGGTGGAGTAAAAAAAAAATAAAAGAAGTGCATCGCCAGAGATCAGTATGACCAGCTGTGAGCATTATACTGAATGAAACACCAAATATCACACGCGATCCGCTCCCTCATAGTCTGATATACGACCTGCTGTGTGAAGGTTTGACAAACAAAATTCACCTGATAGAAGAAGACAGAGATACGGATTATTAGGAAAAAATGGTTTATGCCTTTTAAGATAAAAAGACATGCCTTTTAAAAACACTCATGATTACATGATGCCAGAATGATTGATTCGCAAACTATATTCAGGTTTGAAATGAAAGAAGTAAAGTTTGAACTTAGAGGAAACATTGATTTTCTATTCAATTCAATGTTATTTATACAGCACCAAATCACAACAACCGTATATTGGAAGGTAGACCCTACAATAATATATATTGAGACAAACATATATAAACAAACTCATGACCCCCTATGAGCAAGCGCTTTAGCAGCAGAAGGAAGGAAAAACTCCCTTTTAACAGGAAGAAACCTCCAGCAGAAGCAGGCTCAGGGAGGGGCGGGGCCATCTGCTGCGACCGGCTGGAGTGAGACAACAAAAAAAGGGGAAAATGCAGTTTTAAAAGGGTTGTGAAAAGTTCATGTTTAATCTTCAGCATGTAATTTTTCGTTCACTTGAACTTTTCTCTGCAGTCTAATATTTAATGGCCTCTTTGTGGCTAAACTGTAGCAGTGACTGAAATGTCAGATTTAAGGTGAGCACAGGTGCAGCAAACCTGTGTCCGGTGAATGGAGTAGTAGTCCTGGGAGCCCCCCTCGGTGTGGGGGTTGTCCATCAGGGGCAGGTCTCTCAGAGCCGTGCACCACTTAGCGGGGGCCTCCTGCTTCCTCGTTAGCAGACGCACCGTGACGTAGGCTGTGTAGTAGTTCTTAAAGGTGACCTCCTCGATCTGGAAGGAAGGCAGTGATGCAGGAGAAACATCAGCATCACAGCCCGGATATTTTATGTATTTAATTTCATTTCTATTTAAAAATGACTGAAAAGCAGAATTAATGACAGCAGATGTGTTCAGCACGAATATCAGAAAAAATGTGCAGAAATTTGACCTCCTCAGGGCTCGAGATCACTTTAATGTGAAATGTTATTTAATAAGAAGCTCCTTTTAATCTGTAAGTGTATCTATTGTAAAAACCTTCCAAACAGAGAGAATCTAAATTCCGGAAGCGCTCCTAATTAAATACTCTCAGCTTTTCCCTCTAGCTGCCGCGGCTCGCTTCAGCTTGCCCGTCATGTCAAAACAAAAGCTTTGAATGCCAGCTTTTATCTGGTGTCATAATCTGATTAAAAGAAACATGAAATTGTGTATTGATGTGTATTTTGCATTTCTTGAAATGTGTTTGGAACACAGGGCTGCTGACAGGAATAAAATAAAGTTTCTTGCTGATGTGCTGGATGAAGTGAAACTTCATTAAACCACACTGGAGCCTGAAAGGGAAATGCTTTCCGTCCTTTCTGGGTCTTAACCTATTATCTAAGAAACACTGTATCTGCCAAATCTGCATTAAGGCCTAAACGGAGCTCCATCGCACAGCTTGCTGTTGAAAACTCCTTTGTGCATTAGTGGCTCCAGGCAGACGCCTTTGAAGCTCGCAGCTTTGAGCTAATGAGGAGTCACTCTGCATTAAAGAGGACTTTAAATTAGGACTAAATGCTGAAAAGTGGGTCAGTACCCAAAATGTTTGAAGTGGCTCCCGAGACAGGAGCACAGCTTTCTATTTAAACAAATGCTGTGAGTGCGTACGCTGCCGCTGGGCGGCCCAGATGGAGGATGTTCTGCTACTTTTAGGTTTTTAACTTCACGCTGGAGGCCAAAAGACAAGAAACGGTAGAGACACGTTCTTTCTCCCGCAGCAAAAAAATTCATTTCCAATAATGAACACAAACAAAGTCAGGCTGTACTTAATAATTACTGTTACTGAATATATTATTGTGTAATCGTATCATTATTTTTCTAAAAAAATTTAAAAAACAACAGTAAAAAGCATCTAAAAGTGTCTGGATGCATGTTTAGTCATGTAAGTAATGTGAGAAAGCTGAGTGTGTTGGCCTGGACGCAGCCGTTTCTCAGGCCTTACACACCGTACAGCTGCATAATAACATCACTGACTAACAATGAGCCACGAGCTCTGCTTCATGATCCTTAACATGCAAAACTGCCAATCAGTGAACTTGAGTACCATTCACAGAGAGCGGGGAAAGGCTCCAGTCACAGCATTGACTGTGACGAAGGCAGACAGGTACTCTCAGGGCCGCTCCTCGGTTCAGACATGGTCGTTCCCTTCACATAAATGTGTACAATCAACACCCACGGATCAGTATTTAAGGTTTGACTCTCATCATCTAAAACCGTGACTTGGAAAGAGTGTTGCACGCATTTGTGACCACTCGCCTTGATTATTGTAATGGACTTTATATTAGTATTGATCAGGCTTCACTATCACGCTTGTACATGGTCCAGAATGCTGCTGCTCGCCTGTTGACAGGGACACGCAAACGTGAGCACATTACCCCTGTCCTTGCCTCCTTACACTGGTCGCCCGTCCATTTTAGAATTCATTTAAAAATTTTATTGCTTGCTTTTAAAGTTTTAAAAGGCCTGGTTCCTTCTTACCTGTTAGACCTTCTACACCGATACACTCCACAAAGGTCTCTCAGATCACCTAACCAGTCGCTCCTTGCTGTCCCTGTGTCCAAACGGAAACATCGGGGGGACCGAGCTTTCGCTATTGTGGCCCCCAAACTATGGAACAAGCTGCCCCCCCCCCATATTAGGTTGGCCCCAACACTTGAAATGTTTAAATCACTTTTAAAAACACACTTTTTTTCAAAGGCTTTCTGGGAGTATTATCAGAGTCAGTTTGTAGATCAGCTGTTGTCACTCTTAATCTTTTTACTTTGTGAATCATTCATTGTATATCTTATTGTTTATTTTACTCATGTTTTAATATTTAATATATGCACTGATTTAATTTTACCTTCCTTTTTAATTATGTATGTATTTTGTTTATTGATTTCATTGTATGCTTAATGTATGGTTTAACTGCTATTTTTGTTTTATTATTGGAAAGCACTTTGGTCAACTTTTTGGTCAGGGTGGGAAGCTCCTAAAGAAAGCTCCAGCTGATCCAGGAGAGAAGGACAGGGCCACTGATCAGTGATCTTCACGGTTTGCAAAGTTTCTTTTATTTTACTCTAAATTATGTCAAAAAATGTTCAATCATCCCATCTGTGGAGCTGGAACCAGAAAATATTGTTAAGTTTTTGCTGGAAAAATTATATAATTTGTTTCATTAATTGTCACAAAAGGTGGTTATTGTAAACTAGCAAGATGATTTGCCTCTGATTTTCAGAATAAAAGCCCCAAATGTCACAGTTTTGAATTTACCAGCCTTCTGTTTAGTGTTTTCAGCCTTTTTATTGAGTAACTTTTAGCTTCTCTATCTGCAGCTTTTCTTTTAGCAACAAAATGTCCTTCAGCTTTACTGCCTGTTAGCACATGATCGTCGTTCATATTCTGACTGTTGATTGGTTCTCTGGGAGCCGGAGAGGGACACCTACTATCGTGACCATCATAATCACCTCAGCATACTGCAACTTTTTTAAAGTGTCTGAGGAACAGTCAGTGTTTAGATACTCAGAAGACAAGTAGAAGTTCATAAAGCCTCACGAGGATGTCAGACAGAAAACATGGAGGACGTTGAAGGTAACGGAGCTCTCTGCGGTGGCTTACATTAACAGGTTTTCCAAACGGGAGGTTGACATCGACGACACAGACACCGGAGTGAGCCGCGTCTACTTTGGCATCTCCGATGTGCAGGTAGACCGGAGCTTTGACAGCGCAATTCACCGGCTTGGTGTCGTCAGGGCTCATCGTCTGGGAAGAAGAAATGAGAGGTCTGAAGTGAGTGAACCGTCTGCCACACACGGCAGCTCGTTATAGCCGCCATATCAAAGGTGGTGTTTATTTAAACTAATAATGAGCTCAGCACAGCAATCCCTGTGAGCCACATCCTCAGGCTGCTGGCTGCTCTACATATGATTCGTGCACTTCACCAGCCAAACTGGTGTTAATATTTAAAAAGGTAAAGACCTTTGGTGACCTCTTAGTATTTGTTGTGCTGCTTCTTTACATTAGGACACTTTCATCAAACCGAAGCATGAAAGGTTCTGTCCTTGGATTTGTTACCCACGCATGTACAGGTTTTAGTGCAGTACTCTCAGCTAAAAACACATCATATCCTTCAGACAATCGAACAGTGAGTTCCAGCTTCTGTTTTAGAGCTGATCTGTGGTTTCTGAACGCGTCTTTACGCACTGGCAGCTCGGAGAAACTTTAGGGAGAAATAAAACGAAACTCGGGCCTAGTTCTGTGCATTGTTTGCAGTTTAATGAAAGGATCGGGCAGCTCTCCGGCTGTGAGGTCAGTACCATGGACAGCGACGGCACCGCCGCTGGATCCTGCAGCAGCTCCCAACCAAACAGTTAGCACGGAGGCTAACAACTCCACAGCTAACCGACGGCTAAACACTGTCGGTGATTTCAGGCTAAAACAAACCGAAGAAGAGACGCTGTGCTGCTTCAGGACTCACCTGTCCGTGTGTCAGAGGGCTCGCAGTCAGTGGAGGTCAGCAGAAAGACAAAGAGAAGGCCGAAAAGAACCGCTAAACGTCGCAGATATTGACATGCTAAAGAGAATCAGTTTTGCTTCCTGGTTGTCACCATGGCGACCGGGGGAGTCTTAAAGGGCCAGCAGTATTTCGAAAAATGGATATCGTCCCATCTCTCGAGCTGGAACCAGAAAATATTAAGAAGTTTTTGTTGAAAAAATTATGAAGACTTTTTATTAACTAGAGAATGCATTTTCTGAAGAAACTGCCGCGTGGACGCGCATAGCTGAACGATTTTAAGATCAAAGGAATTCCGGCGCTAAGCCCCGCTCACATCCCGGAGGACGTGCGCTGGGATTGGCTGGCAGCTGTATCGACCAGCCAATCCAAGCCCCGAGTGACCCTCCCATTGAAATACATGGTAAAATTTTCGTTGAAAAAAGTGGAATAACTTAAAAAATATAAAAGTTAAAGACGATAAAAGTAGAAGCAGTCATGAGGAATCTAACGGTGGTTGAATGGTCTCTGTACGTCGAACGGTGTCAGAGGAGATTGGTGTCAAAAAATGTACGGAATAGATAATAATAAAAAAAGAAGAACAATACTGTGGACGTTTAATGAGCATCCACACTAATTATCACAAAAGGTGGTGGGTGCCATGATGTCAAACTTTCAAAGTAAAATCTCTTGGTGTCTTATAGAAAGACTAGTATACTTTACCAAATGTAGGTTGCAGAAATTTATGAGGATATTTCAAAAAGTATGACATATTTTAAAGTGGTATTACTACTCCCCCCCATTACTACTCAAAGCACTTGTCAACATAAAAGCCTTTGGTTAGTTAGTGGAGCTTACCAGGTTGACCAAAAGCCTTCTGTTGACCAGAAGAGTCTTAAAAGGCCAGCAGCCCTCTGAGGGGCAGCAGATGGAGCCTGTTGTTCAGTTTATAATAATATGCAGGGTCAGAACGAAGGTGGGTGTGGGCTCCATAAAAAGCCCCTCCTGAAGTCCTCCACCTGTTTTCATGACAGCTTGACAGTACACATACAGCCTGCATATGCAGCTTTTTAAAAAATTAAATCAAGCCATTGTATACCTAACACAAAAAGACTAAACAAAAAAACAAAACAAAAACAAACAAACAAACAAGAAAACCATATAAAGAAATATTTGAGGCTCCAGTTATCAGACTGTGTGGTTATAGCCTTCGTTTCCTGCTCTTCTTCTTCTGCTGAAGCTCATCTGCTTCAGGATTAAACTGAGCTCTTCTGCGTTCTTCCATTGTAACAAGTAGTTCTTTGAGTTCTAGTTGTCTTTACATCACTAAAAGCAGTCTGTCTATTCTCCTCCAACCTCTGATATCAACAAGACATTTCCTCCTGTAGAACTCCTGCTCACTTCATAGACAAAAGGAGATGTTTGGTAGGAAGATTTGAGCAGGTCACCAAGCCCACGTCCCCAAGTCTAAAAAAGTGAGTTGCTGCTATGTGATTGGGTGATTACATAGTTGTGGTAATGAACAGTTGAAGTTGAAGGTGTGAGTTTGAAGCAGGTGTCCCATATAGAAACGTGCCTGTACTTATTTATTGATACCTAACACGGGGGGCTGTCGTGTGACACAGTCCTTTCATCCTGTGTGAATGTGACGATTTAAAATGCTTTGGAAAAAACATAACATTTGGAAGAATTTTTGTTTGTTTGTTGATTAATTTTAAAGTAGTTAAGTTTGCATTTCAAGTTTGCATTTTCAGTTTGAAGCCTAATCTTAAAAGTAGAGACAGTGTCTGTCTCCCGAATCCAAACTGAAGCTGGTTCCATAGAAGAGGGGCCTGAAAACTGAAGGCTCCGCCTCCCATTCTACTGTTAAATACTCTAGGAACAACAAGTAAGCCTGCAGTGTGAGAGCGAAGTGCTCTGATAGGGTGATATGGTACTACAAGGTCATTAAGATAAGATGGGACCTGATTATTTAAGACCTTGTATGTGAGGAGCAGGATTTTGAATTCAATTCTGGATTTAACAGGGAGCCAATGAAAGGAAGCCGATACAGGAGAAATCTGCTCTCTCTTTCTAGTCCCTGTCAGTACTCTGGCTGCAGCATTTTGGATTCATTGAAGGCTTTTCAGGGAGTTTTTAGGACTTCCTGATAATAATGAATTACAGTAGTCCAGCCTGGAAGTGATAAATGCATGAACTAGTATTTCAGCGTCACTCTGAGACAGGATATTTCTAATTTTAGAGAT
>VUQR01006436.1:20249-66355 GCA_015108515.1 Hemichromis elongatus | reverse complement strand
CTCCCACAAGGCTGAAATATGGGACTCTCCACCATTTGACCCTAGAACTGAAGAAGCTTCTCGGATGAGAGGTGAAACGTCTTCAAGCAACCTAAAGAAGTCCAGACGCCTTTTCCTTACAGCTCCTTAGACTACAACATGAATAGTCATGAGTTTTTCTGGGTTTTTCTGTGAAACATATATTGACCCACAGTGGGTCAACTCTGAAACCACTGTGCAGTAACTCTACATAAACACTTCTTCTTTTGGTCTTCCTCGCGGCCTGTTGCCATGCAGATCCAATTGCTGGGCTGTCTTTGTGATGGAGTTCTCATCGCTGCGGACAACATGGCTGTACCATCGGAGCCTCACCTCTCGCATCTTGTCTGTGATTGCTGTCCCTCCCCATCGTTTCCTATCATCTTCGTTTCTTGCTCGGTCGAGTCGTGTGACACCCAGAGGCCACATCAGCATCTTCATCTCCATGGTGTGAAAAACTTGTTCATGTTTGGGCGTCGCTGGCCAGTACTCTGACCCGTAGAGTGTGACTGGGCGCACAATCGACTTGCAAACTTTCGACTTGAGATAGATTGGCATTCTCTTGTCGCATATTGCTCCACTGACCTGACGCCACTTCATCCAAGCTGTGGTGGCATGAACTTTGGCGTCTGGTAGAGTTTCAACGTCCGAGGTGACAGGGACCCGAGGTATTTGAGTTGGGCAACTATGGTCAGCGGCTCGCCGTCGATGGTGACGGTACTGTTGGTCTGGGGGCCGCATTCAAGATAATCAGTCTTCTTGATGTTCAAGCGCATGCCGTTTTCGGAGAGCCGATCTTTCCACGCTTGTGTTCGAGTTTGCATAAACGCTTCTCTTCTTTTTATATTTTTATAAAAAGAGGAAGTCAAAAAAAAGTTGATTTTCATTCACCTCCATATTCACCTGACTGAAGTGAACAAAATGTTTTGACAGTAACAAAAAAGAGCAGATTTAATAGGATTAAAATCTTCAGTAATGTCTGTAAATATTAAAATCTCTGGATGTCCTCAGATAACATTAGTCCTTTATAAGCAGGATTTGATTTATTTGAGTTATCAATTTATTCCTGCAGCTGTTGGAGACAGAGATAAATTCTCGTACTTTAATAATAAATTAAAACAGAATTTAAACAAATAAATTGTCTGAATTTGCATCTGATTGTGCGGACTTTATATATGAATTTCAGGTCACCGGTTAAAAAGAAGTTATGTTATAAGAGGGGAGTATACTGTGTATTTTTTTTTATCATTTCTCATCTCTCTTATTAAAGGGTGTGCACCCCCAAGTTGAAGTGTCCCTTCCTGTTGCTGGCAGTGTCTCTCCGCTGCGTCGTGTTTCATGTAGAGGAGAAGTGAGAGACAAAGGCGGCTGAGAGCTTCAAAGACTGCGGGTGACATTTAGTGCTCAGTATCTTCAAAGACCAGGCCCTCTTTTGTAGTTTTTCTTTTTGTGTATAATTAATGTGGCCCTTCCTGTGGATTTTTTTTCCTTTCTCTTTTCTTTCTTTTTACCTCCTTTTTGGAGCTGGATTAGAACAGCAGATTAAGGAAGTGCACCTTAATTTTCAATTTGCATTCTAGGGGACTTCAAACTGCAGCTGCTGACAAGATTTTTCCAGCTGAGCGTGTGCCGTGGAGACGTGAGAGAGTGGTGGGGCGTGCGGTCATATGATCAAAGACTAGTGTCTGCAGAGAACAGAGAACTTCCATCCGGAGTGACTTTAGGCATTTAATTGATAAGATCGATAAGACTGTTGGTCTATTGTCCAAAGATATATATAAAAAAAAAAGGGGGGGGGGGGGTCCTCGCCGTTCATGTTTTTAACTTCCAAGTAAAAACTACTACTTGGTATTTTATTTTATTTGTGAGAAACTCTGCAAGGTTCTTAAATTATAACATACAATAAATGGCTCTTTTATGTCTGTATACTAGGAAGAGGTATTCCATTAGTTTATCTAAGATGAACTCTAGAAAGAAATATTCCTTTAAGACTTAAAAGACAGCAGCTGAATGTGGTGCACAGCATCCCTGCTCTCTAAATTACGATTATTATTTTTTTTATCTTACCATTGTGAAGGCTTTGGCTGTTTGTCCCCGTACAACCTTGAATTCAATAGAAATAAAACATAGTAAACAAATACTTGGTACTTACCATTTTATTTATCTTACAAAAACTGCAGCTATGCATTATTCCTCCACTCCAGCCATTTACAGTGCCATGTTTCATTGGCGAGCAATATAACAGCTGAATGAGCTGACATGTGACTACGCCTACCTACATCTATCGCATCACCTATTGGACTTGTCCTGTAGAGGGATAAACTTGAAACATCAAAGTAATTAAAGCAATCCTGTGCACACGGTTTAGTGACAGGTTGCACAGATCCTGTCCTGTCTGGCAGCTTTTGCAATCAGAGTTATGATCGGAGTGCACTGTTGTGCCAGGCACATTTTGCTTTTCCACTTCAGCTCTACAAATTCGCTATAGGCTCCTCTTGTTTAGGTTTTATGTGTTTATTTCTTCATTTCTGTTCAGGTTGTTTCAGTTATTACGTTATATGTGGTGTACAGTATAACAATGGCTAACACGGGACAGACAGAAAATAAAAGGGGGGTGGAGGCGATTGGGGAAGATGTAATAAAAGGATAGAGTACAAATAGAAATGCACAATATATCATCAACTGCCGCTCTTGTAAGAAAAGCAAACATACAACGCCTGGAACACAAATATTTAAAAATGCACAGGTAAATAATTCTACAATGTTCTTGTGGTGTGTGTGAGTGAGTGCGAGAGAGAGAGAAACGGAGTGTGTTGTGGGAGTGTAAGTGTGTGTCTGTGTCACATATGTACTTGAAAATGAGGGTGGGAAGCTGCAATGACACCCCCACGAGCCCGAGAGTACTGAAGACCGGACAGTACCAAGATCACAGATCTTGCACGCCCATCCCAGGAGGAGGAGGGAGGCCCTAGATGGGGCACCAACGTCCTAATGGGTGGGAGTCCCTGAGGACCAGCGGTGATGGGAAGCAGACCCCACTAGAGGCCGGCTGAGTTTAGGGTCCCAGGGCTCTAGGCGCTGAAGAACCACCCGGTACCCAGCAGAGCCCCTGCCCCTACACGAAATAGGTCCAAGCCACTTCGGACCACCATGGTAGTGGGTCAATGAACACGCCAGAACATCCAGCCACTACATGTACCCATTATTGCAGTGGACAGGTAGCAGGGCCCAATGGGGAGGTAAAGCCATCCCTCGATGACCCTGTCCCACAGGGGCCAAGGCCCTGCCATGCACCCACACGCACACACTCACCATTCCCTTGTTTACGCACACAAACCCACTCACCTACTCGCTAATGATACATAAGACACACATGTACACACACTGACCCATTGCACAAATATTTTTACAGTAAGTAAAGTATTTGTGACTTAAATAAATCTCACCTACACTGGAGATGAAAGGAATTCAGGGCTTTGGTCAATTGTGTCTGCTAGCAAAAAAATTAGGAAAGCGACAGAGCTGACAACTCTGGCTAACCTTCTGTTAGCTCACCCATCTTTTAGCTGCTTGGTAGAAAAGTGAGCCACACCAGCTAGTTTTCTATCCTCTCCACTACTTTACACTATAACAGTTAATTCATCATAAAATCAACGGCAATGCTCTCTCAGGGTTTGCGTCGTAGCCTTAACTGCTTTGCTCATGCCGTGTTAATGTGCATAGCATAACAGGCAAATTAAAAAGGGTTACGTTTGCTTGTCAGAGTGACAAATTATGTATCAACTGGAGAAAAAGAGAAGAAAATTTTAAAAAAGGTACAAGCTCAGACACAACAACTCGTAAATAAATATGTAATAGTAATAATAATTTAATATCAAAGAAATAGCAAATCCATAAAATCAATGGAAAATAAAGCAAAAATATTGCTGCTGTCATCTTTCAAGCTGTTTAATGACTGTTTTAAAATCCCATAGAAGTCTCTCTTTTGTTACCTTTTGTAGTTTTTTTTTTATTGTGGTTATAAAAAGCTTCCCCATAAACAGTGAAGGCAAGAAAAATACATATTCAATACTTCAGCTTAGTGTGCTTGAAACAGTCATTCAGTATTTGTAAATGCCCAAACTAATTAATATATATATATGTGTGTGTGTGTATATATATATATGTATATGTATATATATATATGTATATATATTAGTAAAACTATAGTTTTACAGTAATGTAATTCTAGCTAGCTTTTTGTACTACACATACTGAAGCTGGTGCTTCCTGCCAAATATGAGTATTGTGAAGTAACCACGAATATGTTGCATCATTTAGCATGTTAAAACTGATTAATATCTAAGGTGTAAAAAAACCCAAAAAAGCACAAATAAACAGACAGCTGCTAGGAAAAAAATCAATGCTTTACTGAGCACAACAGGCTGATTTGCATCTCTTAAATTACACTTGTGACAAGCAGCTTCCTGCAGTAAAGTCAACAATGTAATAGACCGGCAAAGGTCAGGGTGCTAACTTGCCTAGAAACTCGGGTTTGAAGGGGGATTGTTTGATGTTGGCAATATTGGTGTCCAAACACTTTGTCTAATTCTACTTGTCAACACACAGGTGAGAAAATCACATTGACGGTAATAAGATTGAGGAAAGTGTTGCATTAGCACCTTGAAGTGCAAATAGCTTCTTATATTGCCTATTAGACCTAGATAACCTGGCGAGGTGGAGGGTGATGATGCTGGGGATTTTTTTTGTTTTTTGTGTGTGTGAAGAGAGGTGAGGGGGGGTGGGGGTTCAAGGAAAAGCATATTAGCCGTGTCAAAACAGTCGGGAAGAAACACCAACTCCAGAAAATATAATTAGGAATGTTTTTCTATCCCTTTTTCTGTCTGTGTTTTAATCTGCTATTGATGAAAGACGGGTTATTTGTTTCTTCAGCTGCGCACTCTGTGCAATATCCTGTCGCCCTGGCTGCCTGCGAAAAGAAATATCTGCCATCCCTCCTATCCTCTCTTCTCTCTTCTCCCCCTGGGCTTTGCATTATAAAGAGATTTCATCTCGTCCACCTTTAGCCAGGTTTTGCCTTTGATATTATTTATTAGCACCAGTATTGAACAGTTCACGGAGCTAGAACCTTGAATGGGCCCCCTTGTCGACTTCTCCCCACAATCGATACTTTTCCACATTACATATACATCAGCTCAGAGTGCAATATCGTTCGCTCTCAACCTGCGGCCTAATTAAAAAGATAAGCGGCTTCGTTTGAAGCTCGCCTTAATAGGCTGCTGCCTTGTTTCTAAGCATGAATATTGAATAGACTCATGACTTGTTTGAGATTCAGCTCATTTTGGATCAACTACTCTGTCACAATGAAGGGGTTAAATCGCTATTGATACTGTCAGGACAGGATCACATGACTCTACTTTTGATGCTTCGTTTGTTTTATTTGGTGTAATGCATTGCCATGTATTAGATGTAAAGAATCTAAGAGAGCCTTATACTGCTTTCTTTTAATCTAAACAAGCTCAGAAGTATACAATTTGACTATGAAAGCACAGTATTACAGCTTTTACATGAGTTGGATTTCCTTGTTTTTGCCCATGTCTATCATCTTGTTCAAATTTTGTCACTATTGGCTCTCAGAAGAAATGACTATGGCCAAAACGATCATGTTAAGGCTTCAAAATTACGTGAAATGTACATTTTGGGACTATATTATATTAAACCATTCTGGCTGAACAATGAGCCATACAGCACCCCAAACACTGCATTACCAAAGTGCTAGTTTCTCAGTCTGTAAAGTCTGTAAATCCTAAATTTGCAGAATGGAAGTTTCTTCCTGTTAAAAGGGAGTTTTTCCTTCCCACTGTTGCCAAATGCTTGCTTTCAGGGGATTGTTTTATTGTTGCCATTTTTGCTGTATTATTGTAGGGCATTTACCAAAAAAAATATAAGCACCTTGAGGCAACTGTTGTTAAATATACTCCGAATTTACTCAGATGTTTGAAGCATGGAGGATTTACCAATTACCAATATAGGTGTTTAATTTTGCTTTCCTTCATGGAGAGTTAGTAGCATTTATATCTATTGATTTTGAATGTGCGTTAACTGTAAGCAAGAAACAGGATTTTTGGTACCACAGGTGCACCACTGGTTTGAGTTTGTGGTCTGCTTGGAGTCTGACTTCTGCTAGCTTGTTGAGTTTGATTAGGTTTTGGCTGCATGCAGGCAAATGGTCCACAAAGACGAGCAAAAGATCTACATCTTTTTTTTTGCTCCTAGGCATTGGAAAAGCTGCATTATGAAGCTTTTTAAAAATTTCTCTTTGTTCATCGGACTATAAACATCGACCAGAATCCCAGTGTCAATCAACTCACAACTAATGTTGGCATTTCTGAACTTATATACCTATACTTATTGATTTTTAAGTTTTATTTGAGCTGCAGTGTTTGGCCATGGATTAATAGATAAAAATGTTGCTTGTCCTCCTTGTACAATGGCGTGCATAAAAATGTTCATTCTGCCCATTGTAGTTCAGTTATTCAGCCTGGCGATTGTTATCCTTTCATCTCAGTAAAGCGGTGCAGCTGACTGGGAAGGTGTTGTAGGAAGAGTCGTTCATAACATAAATCAGAGTCTGTGTTTTCAGATGCTCACATCAGTTGGGCTGTTAGAGTTTGGTTTTAATTATTAGTAATAAGGAGGTCTTGTGTCAGCCATATTCTAGTGTTTAGAAACATACAGCACAGTATTAACATTAGCAGGTTTACAATGCACAAACTGCAATTCTAACATTAACACTACCATGTTAAAGCCGAATGTAAAGTTTTAAAATGCAGACTTGAGCTTCTAATGTAGACGAACTTAACATTTTATGTCTGTCCAACAATTAGTGGTGTAATTTGAGGTGCAATGGTAATTACAGTGTCTCAGACCTTTAAGCATGGCTATAGATGTTTAGTTTTGCTGAAGGAAAGTTATTATATAAAGTGGTATTACTTGTTTGATGACAAGCAATTATCAGGATTTTTTATCAACCCCATAATCCATTAAAACACGACAAACTGAATGATTAAATTGGTGGATATGTAGGTGGGTGAGTCAGTCTCAGTTAAATCACTCTCTTTTAAAAGCATTAACTGTCATAGAAACACTGGACACATCTCAGTTTGTATTCCAGCTTATTTTAAATGTTAATGGCATACCCAGAGTTTTTGTCTTCTTTTTTTAACACGTTATCAAACTTCAGTCTGAACTGGCCTTCATGTGGCCTCCACTGAAGAACAGGAGCTGATTAAATTGTAAAGCTGATAAAGGAAGCTAGATTTTGTAAACTGAACAATTTCTAAGATGCTTCACAGACCTTGGTAAAGGGTTAGCTAGGCCATTAAGGAAGTTAGGACAAAACTAAAGCTTTCTTAACATCTTATTGTCAACATTGGGTGGTATTGAGCACTGATGGTCAACAGTTGTGAAAGAAATAGGGAATGAAAGAACAGTAAGACAGAGGGAAGCACGTCATTCTATGCGTTTCTGTGTGTTTGGGTATCGGTAGGAGTTAAACTGCCAGTCTTGGCAGTTCAGCTCCCGTGCTTTACATGTAATCTCTCAGTAATCTGACTGCAGTTCTACAGAAGAGAGAAGAAAGGGAAGATAAAAACCTCTTCAGAAACCAATGAAATATCCAGCATCAGCCATACCGCATCAGCATCAGCTGGAGCAAGTAGGCAGTGTGTGTGTGTGTGAGTGAGTGAGAGAGAGAGTGTGTGAACGACAGATACTTGGATGCGCCACCAAAGCACATTCCTCCAGACGCATGGCCAGGCCATCGCTTCTCTGACTACCAGCTGTTGATAGAGAGAGCCATCCAATACACACACACACACACACACACTTACTTACTTCCTGATAAGATACAGAGAAATGCATGCAAACACACAGGCACACACTTTTTTACTGCTCAGACTGTGGCTTTCTGTCTTTTAAGCAGCCCAGTGAACACAAGTAGGAATGTGCACACACATACACAGTCACGCTCAGTAACACACATTTACATTCGTAACACACACTCACTCTTTCGCTCCACTGCCGGCTGGCATGGGACCAAATCCTGCATAATGGCTCTGCCAAGACAGATATGTTCACCAGTTAACTGGCTGCTGCCATCACCAGCTGCCTCAATCAGCCACACACACATACAAACAGACACACGCACAAAGAGAGGTGGGGATTGCCTCTACTGCTGCTTACCATTGTGAAAAAATGCAAAATGCACTATAAAACTAAACTTGCCAACATAACCATATATCTTGCTAAACTTTATCATTACAATGTCACCCTTTAAAAAAAAAAAAAACACAATACAGATATTTTCCCTCTGCCCTAAATCGAGTTTCCTTTCAGATATTGGACTTTACAGACTATATGACCCAGATGAACTCTCTAATACCACTATTCAGATTCATACAGTCAATATTCTAATCTTCCACCTAAGCCAATCAAGAAGTATAGTCTCTCCAGCATATCCTGAGTCCTCTCCAGGTTGGAAATGCCTGAGACATCTTACCTAGAAGGTATGCAAGAGGAATTCTAGTCCAATGCCCACACCAACCTCACTCTACCCCAAGATACTTTAGCCCGAGTGATCCTAGGATTTATTTTGTCAGCAGTAACATGCCCCTAGTAGGTCTCCCAAGGCAAATTGAACCCAGGTGAGAAACCAGACTTAAATGTGATTCAACAGATACCTGAGGGATGGGCTTCTAAGTAAGTGATTGGTGACTGAAAAGTTTAACCTAGCCGTGAGGAGGGAATGCTTACTCATGGGCCCCCCACAGGTGATGACAGAGGTGGACACCTTATTGGTCCAAGTCTAATACAACTCTTTCTAAAGACACAAGCTCTCTCAATCAAACAGAATCGAATGATTTAGCTTTTAGTGACAATTTTGGGAGATATGGTATTTGTTGCAGAAGTGTGTTCTTCCTCTGTGAGGATGAAGACTATTTTATTAGCATAGATAGGGTTACAATACCGCTTGTTTTTGGATGACTGGCTATATTGTTCCTGAGGATGTTGAAGAATTTTAATCAATAAATTGAATTAATTTTAATCAAGCTATGAAACAAACATCACAAAGTGCTACTAAACATAATTCCAAAAGAGTGAACCACACAAAAGTCTAAAAAGAAACGTTTTTAGTTTTTTCCATAAAAAGATCACCGAGTCTACAGATCTCAAGCTCAGAGGAAGAGAGCTCCAGCGTCTGGTGGCCACTCTGGTCACATGACCTCAGGAACCTGCTGGTATAGGTTCACTGATATAAGCTGGTGCTGCTCCAGGTAGAGCTTTGAAAGTCAAAACCAATTCAATTCAAATCAATTTTATTTATATAGCGCCAGATCACAACAACAGTCACCTCAAGGTGCTTTATATTGTACAATAGATCCTACAATAATACATACAGAGAAAAACCCAACAATCACATGACCCCCTATGAGCAAGCACTTTGGTGACAGTGGGAAGGAAAAACTCCCTTTTAACAGGAAGAAACCTCTGGCAGAACCAGGCTCAGGGAGGGGCGGGGCCATCTGCTGCGACCGGTTAGGGAGGGAGAAGAAAAAAAAAAAAACAGGATAAAGACATGCTGTGGGAGAGATCTTTATCGAACCAGAAATTTAAAAATTACATATGTTGGAAAAGGAAAAATACCCGATGGTAATTTTTGCCAAGTAGTCGTCCTACTTACTTTCTGTTGGTTTTAACCTGTAAGGTGATCTTTATCTAATTTTAACAAGCACAGTTCCCAAAGCTCACATGAACCTTTAGTGAAGTCTTTGCTATTTTTGAAACTGTTATAGGAGTAAGTTTAGAAAGAAGACTCGTTACAGTTTCTGTTTTTTTTTGGTTTTTTTTAATACTATGAAGCTTAAGTGGGGTTTAAACATCTCAGAATTGTCCCAGATACACTAGGTGCAGAATGAAATATCTGCAGCTATTTCTGGTTTTCTGTGTTTACCATAAAGTGCTTTTCATTAACTGCACTCAAAAAAGAACGCTGTGCAGTCTTGAACTGTGAGACCTAAGTGAAAAGGATAAGTCTACAGTTGCAGTTATCAAGTTGAGTTATCATCCTGGTTTCAGACAGTGTAATGCTGACACCTCTGATGACAATTCAACAGCATCCTGATACAATCATAAACTGTCTGCAAGTTGTTGCACAGGTCATATCGATATTCTGCCCAGCAGACGTTTTTGAAGTCAGGAGGTCAGGGTGGAACTGCCTGCATGCTACATCAACTTCCCTTCCGTGCCCTGAAATCAAACCCGTTAAATGAGGTCAGCCGCTGGGTCCCTTTTACGTTTACTCTATCACACTTGTCCAGTCAGAGAGACCCTCAGATTTCTCAGACTCCTTCTGAATGTGAATGCGATATTGTCGATTTTCTCTGGGGTCACGGATCAGGAGGCATCAGCTCTGTGCTCCCCTGCCACGGAGATGGGCAGGTTACTGATGGTCGCGTGGCGTTTGGCGTGTCTTGACGGACACAGTGTGTGATTTGCAGCGACAAGCGGAACAAATGTCGGTAATGAGGTCACCTTGGCCGCCAGATCTGTGTCCGACTTTCAAACCTGATCTCTCCCTCTGTCTAACACACACACACGCGCGCACGCGCACACACACACATGCACGCACGCAAACCACTTCAGAGAAATCACACGGTATACAGAGGCATATGAATAAAAATGAGATGCTTGGGATGCAGAAACAGGATGACTGACAGTTAAACTGATGCTTACCTGTGTTCGTAGGGATTTTTTTTCATTTACTCCAGTAAATACAAGCAATACAAAGAAAATTCAGTTGTTAAACATGAAAGGTTTGGCAATAAATTCTTGAAACATCATAAACAATGTAAAAAAAATATATGAAATATATATTATTAAAATTAATACGTACGTACAAACTCAACTTGGATCACAACCTCTATGCAATTCTGTCATTTACATATGATGCATGTATAAATGTGTCTTGTTTTCACAGACTTCACTTTTATTTATTTTTGTAACTTCGGTTCATCAGTTTTGGAAAGGAACACTTTGCATGGCTATGGCTGAGGTCTGGGAACATAATGAAATCACTAAAATAAAAAAAGGCCCCGTAGGTCAAGAAAAATGAGCAATTTTCACTTTCAGACAACTTGTTGTCTTACCCAATTTGCCCAAGCCTCTGTGCCATCAGACAGAAAAAAATCCAGCACTACGTATCAGTCTGAGCATTTTACATGGCAGATCTGTACATTTAAAAATAGGATCCTTGCTGCGTTTCTTCTGCATACATCAATATGTTTTTGTGCTTGCAAATCTGTGTGAACGTGTTTTACTGCTTGATGATGTTTCTGTTCGTTTTCTAGACTGTATACCAGTGTGCGTCCGTTTTCAAAGCTTCTGTGTGCGAGTGTATCTGTGTGCATTTTTGTTTCTTTATGGCTTTGACACGCTCGTATGTGTGTGAGTGCGTGTAAGACAAAGGAGATCTCATGCACACAGCTCAGTGTCAGATCACATAAGAGGACTTGCTCGCCGAAGGGCAGATTGAAACCAGAAGCTTCTCAGGAATCAAACCATAGCTGAAAAAGCAGCAGAGGACAGACACAGTCTGGGATAATTCCTTCCAACACATTCACACAAAACCTCTGCAAGTGATGTGGTTTAGACAGTACTGAATGTCACATTTAAATCAAGGTACAAATTCTTAAGCTGTCCTGACTTTAAAGATTGTGTGGGGTATTATTTATAGGTTTATTCAAACTTCATGTATGTGCATGTCAGTTTTAATAAAAGACTAAAAAGTCTATATATTTAGGAATAAATGTTGCCAACTTCAAGATGAGGCGATATTTCTGTATTTCTAATCAAAGCACTTCCTATTACAAGACTCATTTACCCAGTAAATGGGTAACACATGGATTCATGTAACTGTTTTATCTATGGCTAAGTGCTTTCCAACGTTCACACACATATATACATATACACTCACTCCAGCTGATGCATGGTGACAACTCAGGGTTCAGTATCTTGCCCAAGGCATGCGGACCAGAGGAGTCAGGGATCAATCAACTGATCTTGCGGTTGGTGGATGACCCGCTCTGCCATCTGAGTCCCCACATATCTCCCCCAGATATTTGGAGAAAATGTATCATCCCAATCGTGATTATACTGGAAATTAGAAAGATGCTGTAGTGATTGTGTTTTGGCTGACTCACCCACTTGACTTCTCTCAGGCTTGAGGCAAAATGTAATCGGAAAAAATGTCAATCGCATTTCAAAAGGTCAAATCTCAGGTATAAGCAAAAGTTAGACAATTTTATTTGAAAGGAAGGCTTGCGTGTGTAGTGTTGACTTACTATACATACATGTATAGATGTAAAGACGTGTGTTGACATGTGTATAAACGGATCAATATATACCGTGTTTATTGGGCTAAAAGGTGCACTTAAAATCCTTTAATTTTCTCAAAAATCAACAGTGCGCCTTATGTATGAATTCTGGTTGTGTTTACTGACCTCGAACCGATTACATGTGGTACAGTGTTCAAAAATCTGTCAAAAATTGTTTTAGTACGACTTTGGTAAGCTACGAAGCTGCACTGCTTGATGGATCATCGGAGCCTCGCGGAGCAACCTGGGTCTAAACTCTGCTTCACGTCCCAAAAGTCAAATGAACACTGAGGCATCACTGAGAGCTAAAAACTAAGAGCTAAATTATTTTATCTTTAATAAAATAATCAGCGTTGCTGCTTTACCAGGTGTACAATTACGTTTAACATCCAGGTCCACATGAAAACAGAACTGATTACATTTAACAGAGTTAGCAGGAAGTTAGCTTGCTAGTTTCCACCTAAACATGACACATGTTTAGGTGGACACATGTTTAGGTCACATGTTGTGACTGAAAGATTTCTGAAAAAATTAAAACGTACAGCTCTGCCATCACTTCTGACATAAAGGAAGACAGAAAACTAAACAGTAGAGACGTTTGTAGGGTTACTGAAGTTGGGCTAGCTGGTATATAATGCTAGTGAAGCTGGAAGATGAACGCTAACTTTTTTCCACATGATAACAGTTAACGTGAGGGTTCCTGATGGTTAGAGACAAATGCAATTGCATGGCAGGATGCTGTAAACGGACCAAACTTCAGTCAGGAGAACAACTGAGATAATCCATTCACAATACGACGTTAGTCAATAATATAGTGCAACAACATGGGAATAGAGCAGCTGCGAGAGAATTCAACATTAATGAATCAATGAGTTGAGTAAAATTTGACTTATTTGACTGTTTTGTTTCGCTTGATACGCCTTATAATCCGGTGCGCCTTATGGTCCGAAAAATACGGTAGAGCGGATGAGAGAAATAATAATGCAGACATTCAGAGTGAAACTTTTGCTTTATATACATCATTATACTGCAAACAGCTTCCACCTGCCTCTGTTTTTCTTCCAAATAGAAAAGGCATTAATGACAGTGAACTCCTTCATCCTGTTGTTGACACTCAGTACATTAGAAATTGCTTGGCCCTGCAGGTAAAAGCCGGGCCTTGATACACTGGAGCCCCCAGGGAGGAGCGATATCTCCTTCTTATCCTCTGAATCTGTCCCACATATGTAGCTTCTGAGTGGGCGCTAGCAGCCTAATGCCAGTTTACCCACAGGTCACATCTCTGTTTCTTTCTTCTTCTTCTTCTTTTTTTTTTTTAAAGTCTGCTACTGTGGCAAAAAGCCCAGGCTTTTTTGTTTTTATTGCGCTTGTGTGTGTTTTTTTTTCTTTGCTTTTTTGTTTCTGTTGTTATGCATGCCGGAGGCCGCCCTTTATTTACAATCTAAACCCTCCTGTTCAGGTTCCTGAGGGGTAATGCCAGCATTCTGTCTCCTTTCCCGAAAACTCCCTCCCACCTTTGCCTGTTTCTGCTCAAAGTCATCTGGTCCTTTTCCAAGTTAGCTATCTTCACTCAGCAGGTGTACCGATCATACTGATATTCTTAATAATTAAAACAATATTTGTATTATTGCTATTTTTAAAGTACAATGAACCAGAAATAGTACGGCAGCAGACCACGGCAAACTTGTAATCTCCATCAGATATCCTGATATTACAAGTGTCAGTGGTTGCTGTCATTTCTCTGAATTTTATCACTTCACCAGATTTTCACTCCACCTGGATTGTAATTAGGAGCCACAGGACAAGATGGCTTGTTTGCCAAGGATAACGTCTTAACATAGCAGCTTGTCTTATCGTACAGTTACCCATCAGGCCGCTGTGCCTCGAGGCTATGTCGATACTGGAATGTGCCATCCTCCTCCGTGCCTTGTCTGATGTGGACATTTCAGTGCAGGCTGCTACCCATAGATATGTTTGTAGAAGTGAAGTCATTCCCTTTTGCTGACCGGTTTCTGTAAGGTCAAAAGAATATGTGAGGAATTTGTCAGGCCGATGTGACTGTTATGGTTGATACAAAGAGGATTTTGGTCATTAAATCCTTGTACGCAGTGAAAACGGCTGCTACCATGCATTATCATTTTCTCCTCCCTTCTGTGTTAAAGCTGTTTCATATTCTTCTGTAAGTTCTTTTTGCCTCACTCCAGCTGAAGCACTGCGTTAAGCAAATTGAAGTGAGTGGCAGTATATAGCACAGTGGTAATAGATTGTGGATTTTGTCAAGTCTAGATCTCTGCAGTCTGTGAGGTCAAGCTGTTGTCTCTGAGCTTCAGCTGTAAAAAAAAAACCCGAAAAAAACAAACGAAAAAACCCTATACACTCAAAAGCACGTGTCACTTTCGGTACCGCACAGCTGATTGGGGGCGATCGTGGCTCAAAGAGTTGGCAGTTCGTCTTGTTATCGGAAGGCTGCCCGTTCGAGCCCCGGCTCTGACAGTCTTGGTCATTGTGTCCTTGGGCAAGACACTTCACCCGCTGCCTTCTGGTGGTGGTCAGAGGGCCCGGAGGCACCAGTGTCCGGCAGCCTCGCCTCTGTCAGTGCGCCCCAGGGCAGCTGTGGCTACAATGTAGCTTACCATCACCAGTGTGTGAATGGGTGGATGACTCAATGTAGTGTAAAGCGCTTTACAAATACAGGCCATTTACCATTTATTCATTCACACGGTTTTTGGATGAAAAATCCATCAGCCATCCATCCATCCATCCATCCATCCATCCGTTAACTTTGAACTTACTGCACAAGCTCTGTGATGGACTTGTCTAAGGTGTGCCCAATCTTTTGTTTCAAAGACAGCTGCCTTAGGTTTTTATTTTGTTGTTTAAAACCATTGCCATTATAACCAACCTTTGAATGTGTTGCTCATTCTACCGAATTTCTTAAAACATGTTTAAATGCAAACTTTTGAAAACAATTAAAGGGGCTTAGGTCAGCAGTAGTGTTTAGTCAGTTTTAGTGTTTGGTTGGCATTGTTGTCTCTCATTATGCAAAGTTTGGGGTAGATGTAGATCCATGTTTTAAGATAAAATAAAATATACCTTTAAAGCTTTTACTTTATGCAACTTTGTCATTTGTATCTGAATAAGTGTATTTTGTAGTGCAGCTAGTGCATCTTGAAAACTGTAAAATAAGAAACATGTTTCCAAAGAAGCAAATGCATCAATTTCCCCTGATGTGATTGAATACTTGATCTGGTTCTTTGCTTTAACAGTTGTTGTTTGAAGGGTTTCAGTTACTTCAGAACTGTTAAAGTCAGTGGCATGTCCCTTTCAATAACTTTGATAAACAGCCATTGCTCCCTCGTTCAGTCGTTTCAACTCTCTGCACCAGGGTCACTTTTGCTAAATACTTTCTACACAAAAGCAACAGTTTTGTACTTTCTGTCATGGCTTCCAGTCAACACACATCCAGCCAAAACAGCCACAGCATGAATAAGATGAGCAACCTCGAGCATCTGCGGTCCCTTGAATGCATTGTTGTACAGGCGAAGTGAGGAGGCGGGAAAAGCGATTGAAAGCTCAAGGTTTTCTCGTTTAGTATTTGGACTGCTCGTCCTCCCTGCAGTGATAATGGAGGATATTCCCTCTAAGTTGAATTTCAGGACAAGAGAAGACATTGCGACTCCCCTGCGAGAGACCCCGCCGCCTGACTGCCCAGCAGACTGGCCTTGGCTGCGTCACAGTGCCAGCAGGCTACTTGGGGAACACACACAAGCACGATCACTACATGCATACTGTATATATGTGGGCACTTACAATGCAATGCTGAGAGATTAGTAAAGCTGGTTATAAGAAAGAGAAAAACTGGAGAAAAAGCCTTTCAGACTGAATGTACGCGTAAGAAGCAAGGACAGTGCACAGCAAAGAAAGGTGAAGGGAAGCCGGGTAGACTTAACAGTGAGACATACAACAGAATTACTGCAAGAACCCTGATAGAGAAGATGCCAGGAACTGTGTCTCTGCTCAGTTTTTAAGGTTTGCAAGGTGGTCTGTGTGCCAGTTGTCACTCCAGATTTGATGGTCACATATAGGCCTCTACTCTTGGCGCTGACGTGCTCTGTGGTGGATGTGCATGCAGCTCAGCAGATCAGATTTTTTGCATATATCCTAAGTGTGAACACGGCGAAGATGAACTGAAGATCAGACCATCCAAATTATGAGAGAGGAGTGATTGTGGCAGCAGTCAATGGTCTTTGTGTTACGGCTGGAGCAAGCTGAAATAAAGTTGAAATTTTGGACTACTGAGGTGTTATGGTGAAATTTTAGCGTCAGAGATTGTAGATGAATAACAGGAAAACTTTGCCTTTGCTAAATTCAGGAAAACCAACGGCGATCTGAGGTTCAGTAAAACCCATCAAAAGTTCCACACTTTTACTCACTTATATGCAGTCACAGTTTCTATGCTTTCCCATGTCAACCTCTTCCTTTCCCACTTCGTCATATGCCACTGCACTGTCTGCGGCAGCCCGTGCTGCAGCACCTGGTGATCAGACGGCAAGTGGCTTGCTTGCCAGCACCACCACCGTCTGCTCTCTCCCTCTACATCTCTAACGTGCTCTCTCACCCAGTCTGCCCAGAAGATGACTCATATGTACTGTAAAGGTCATCCATCACAGTGATGGAGGAGGGAGGCGTTAAGTGTTGGCTTTCCATGTCAATTTTTTTTTTTTTTTTCAGTAAACCATTTGTCCATTTGTCAGTAAGTAGAGCCTCTCTCCCTCTTCTGCTTCTTATTTGCTCTTACCTGGTAATATCGTTTTTGCAAGAACGACGGCCACTAAGTTAACAGCGCATTATAATTTTTCTCGAAGGAATTAATGTTTAAGTTTTAAGTCGCAAAAACTATTTTTATGTAGTGCAGTAATAAAACTTTGAAAAAGCAGCAATGCAATTACTGAGAATGAAACAGTGATGCAAAGCATTACTGGGAAAAATAACATGGTTACAGTCATTTCATTTTGCAGCTTTGGTAAACAACATGAATGAAATGTAATTATTTATTTAAATTCTTAAAAAAAAGTACAAAAATAAACAAAAACTGTTCTACTTTTTATTTAAACTAACACTGGTTCAGGTTGAACCAATAACCCGCTGGTTTGGTTTTCATAGCTTCACACCAACTTTTACAGGCTGAGTCAGAAGCTCAGTTTAATGATCATAAATATGCAAACTGCGTTCACCATTAATCAGAGGTGAAAAGGTTGCAGGAATGACCCACGTTCGGCTCTGTAAGTCTTCAGTACTATTGTGCTTTCGCGAGCAGCTCTTAGGCTCCTCTTTGCTTGGCAGCTCCTTTCTCCTGCTACTCCTGCTAGCGCTTCTCCTCCTCTCTGCTACGAAAACAGGGAAGGTATGATTATTGATGTTTACCAGCTGTGATGTCTCACCTCCCCTGACACCACCCCTTCCCTGCAGCCGAGCCAGTAACCACATCCCGCCACAAGGTGCTGAAAGATGTACTCTTAGGCCCCTTCCTCAGTTTAACCATGGTTGTTCCCTTTTCACATAAATGCCCTCAGCGACTCCCTGCTCCTCTGTCATGAGGATGCAGGATGTGCACATCCTCATCAGTGAAAAAGTGGCCACTAGCCTGTAGGTGTAGATAGACGGCAGACTCATGGCCCCACGAGGTAGGTCCTCCGTGTTGTGCCATCCTCTTAGACAGAAGATGTGTCTCGATGTATAATTCACAGCGGCCCTTGTGATGCTTAACCATACAGAACTAGGAATCACTTGGATGAGTGATGGAAAGTTGTTCCAGATGAACAGATTTAACTTTCCATGGTTTCCTTAACTGGATTATTGAGCATGCATTAAGACATCTAAAGCAAACAATAAGCATTATTTACTGCCAGTAGCCATTGCATGTTGGGCGGTCTGTCAGTGAGGTCCTCCTGTGTCTGAAGATCGAGAGCTCTTACCTTTTTCATGACCAGCCTCCCTCCCTCCACAGCTGGGCAAAGCCTGGCACTCTGTGGGAGGTTTGATAGATGGCAGCCAAGGTACTGGCAGCCCTATCTCTGGCCTTGCCAAGCGATTGTCATCTGCCACTTATCAGCCCCATAAACACCCCCCAGAAAGCACTTTGCTTCAGAGGGAGGAGGGTAGGGAGAGCATAACAGGGGTGGCAGGAAGACAGAAGGGAGCACTGAGGACAGAGGGAGGAAAGTGAGAGATTGAAGGAGGAAGAAGACTTCTAAAAGAGCAGACCTGAGGCAGCACCACATCCTCACTAGATACTTGTTTTATACTAGTGTTTATTCTAATGCTTTGACTCTTCCTGGTTACGTTTAAATACTTTTGCTGCTTACACTCTTTGTGTTAAAGGATAGCCTTTTGGAATATTAAACACATGTTACATATGACAGCTCATTATCCTTTTTCTTTTAACATCTAAGTCTTAAAACAGTCACAACACTATTAGAGTAGACTTGCATGCATTGCAATGGCCTTTTTAGACATGATGCATTTCAATTTTTGACTACCCGACAACCCCACATTTTGGGAAATGATGCTGTAGTGATGTCTCCTGGATTAAAATGTGATGGCTTTAAGTTTTGACCAGGTATCATTAGCGTGATGGCCCTTTGGGAATTATGAGGAAAGAGTAATTGGAAGAGTAGGAGAATGAGAAGAATTTTAGAAACCTGATGGTGTTTGATGCTAGAGGTACAAACTAAGAAGTCTTCAAACTAAATTACAGCAAAGACTTGCCAAATTCAAAAACAACCCATAAGAGCTCTGACTGATCTGGCATCCCTGTCTTCAGGATGACTTATACGGTCGTGGTTGGCACACAAACTACCCAAGCTGGAATAATGATGTTTGGCCAGCCTTGAAGAAAATCAAAAGGCTTTCAAAGACAAAAAAGGGGGAAAATTTGGAAATAACAGTTAACTTTTTACATGGCCTAATTTCATGTTTTTCACATAAAAATGGCAGGAAGAACTGGGTAGAGAATGAAAATCGAGTGCTGTGTGTGAATTGTGTGAAGAGCGCTGGTTCACAAAAAGCTCTTTGACAAACAGTTTGCATGCACACAACCTGGCAACGTAAGGAGCACGGGAAAATGGAACTAAGGCCCTGTCCACACGTAGATGGGGATCTGCCAAAACGAAGATATTTTTCTACGGTTCGGCCTGTCATCCACACAGAAACGCAGTTTTGCGGAACGAAAACGGATCTTTTTAAAAACTCCGGCCAAGGTGAAGATCTGCGCTTTCTCCGTTTTTCAGCGTTTGCGTGTGGACAGACGTGACCGGAGTTTTAGGGTTTGCGACGTCACTTTCTGCGACACAAACGCTGACATCGGGTTTGCGACCTGTGTTTGCACTACGGCGTGGATGCCCTCAGAGCTGCGCTCGCGTTATCAAATGTCCAAGCGCTTTTTGCTTGTTTGTTTTTACAGTTTACAATGTGTTTACAATGTTTTTACAACATGTTTCATGTTTTGTTGAACGTAAGCAGGAAGGCATGGATGGAGTTTTTTTAAAAACGGGGTGGTGTGGACGCAAGTTTTTTTACGTGTGGACTAGGCCTAAGAAAGTGGGTTTAGAATTTGAACAAAAGTTCGAATCATGGCTCCGATGGAGAAGAGGGTAAGTCGGAGAAGAGTGAAAGTAGTGGTTTCAGAATAAGCAGAGAACGGTGGCACAAATTTGCACAAATTCAGTTTGTCATCACAATTTTGAAGCCCGAACAGGTTTTTATTTCATTTTTTTCTCCCACATACTGGAGGTCAGTTCCATTTGTGCAGAAATGGGTTTTATGACTCAAGACTCAATTTCTCAAAGGTCGCCTCCACTTTGGGAATATTAGTTTTTATGACAGTTCCCTCTCAGAAAGATAGAAAGAAAACCTCTTTTACACACTTCCCAAGCGCTCTAGTGGAAGATGCACATATGCTGTATGAATACCAAACAGTAACATGATAAAAAACAATAGCCAGTTCATATGGGTTTATGTTTCATAGTGCGAGAGTGGTGATCCGCTAATGAGCTCTTGTTATTGGAATACGGCTTCCTGCCTCATTGCAGCGAGGCATCGGCTGATGTGAGGTCATTAATTGTTGTGGGCGGTGGGGATATGTTTTCCTGCCGGGGTCCCCGGTGTCATATCGGCTTAATGAATTGTTTATGTAAAGTAACAGAGGTGTTTAATACCTGCCTTTTAAAATGTGAATGAATCAAACGGAGCAGAAGCGAGGAGCTAAATGTCATCAATTAAAGCCGAGAACGGCATTCACAGCAACGAACGAGGCAAACACATTATGGTTAATATACCGTATATGTGTATCTATAATCCTGGAGTTCCATCAGATATCCAGCAATACTGGAGACTAGAACTCATGATGTTAAGTTTATATCATGGAAAAAAACAGATCTGTAGCCTAATGTTCAAAACAAAAACAAAAAAACAATACCAACTCAACCTTTGCCGCTCTGTGGGGAGATTTTAGCCTATCTTCAGTCAGTGCTTTGATTTTGTGGCACATTTGCTTTATGATTCAATTAATATTTCCTTACCAAAAAAGAATTTGATTTAAAAGAGGAAAAAGAAAGAGAAGATAACAGCAGCTGAAGTGATCAGTATACACAAACCCCTTTATAATGTATACCTAGGACTGCTTTAATTCTTTCTTGACTGCACATCCATTATGGAAATGATGGCATTTTCAGATCAATTCAATAAAACTTTATTAATCCAGAATTTTGGCCCCGAAGGAAATTGGGTTAAGGCTGCCAGTGCCCTCTTACCCTTCCCACCATACGTACATTACATAAACATCACATGGGGAAGACAGGTCAGAGAAGTATAACAATGGAAAATGCACAACATGAGGAGGGGGAGACATGCGGGGGGGTAAGTGTAGGTCATTGTCAGTGTACATGTGTATGTGTGCGTGTGTGTTTCGTGTTCAGCTGAGAGAAAGTGTCCCTTCACCTGGTCAGGCAAAAGTCAACAATCTTCAGGCGACTTGGGTGGCCTTGAAGCAGGGGAGAAGGGAGAAGAGAGTCACAACATGAGATGAAGATGGTAGTTATTTTGGTTAGTGCGAACAAACTGCATTCAATTTTACAGTGTCCGTCACTGGTCACCAGGTTTCTCAATTCCCGTTGCCGAGCCATGAGCTTCTCCAAGATTTTGCCAATATGTGTTCAATAAACAGTCTGAGTACTCACAGCCCTACCCATCGTCAATCATCTCAGGCAGCCTTGTGGGGTTTTGAACAGCTGTAGCCACTTCTTGTGCTTTGATAAGCCAGGTCCGAGCCAGCTCCAATCATCCAGAACTCTGTTATCGTGGTTCCGAATCGGTAGATGTCGTTCAGTGTCCTAAATCAAGAGTGTCGCCGGGTACACGACGCAACCGACCATCGAGTATCGGGCTCAGTTGGGCTCTCCCAAGTCCAAGAGGTTTTCAGTTTCGTCAAGGGACCAGTTGATCAAATTTCCATAATTCTTCTTTAGGTTTTTGGAGAACAAGTCTGGGAGACTCTGAGGGTTAGAGATAGGTGAGACTACAAAGACACGAGAGGCCAAGCAGGAGAGAGAAGGGAGAGCATAAAGTATCAAGAGCAGAAAGTACAGTGAATTTATTGTCATGTTTAAAAAGCCAGTTTGTGGTGATT
Organism: Hemichromis elongatus; assembly: GCA_015108515.1. Taxonomy (NCBI): domain Eukaryota; kingdom Metazoa; phylum Chordata; class Actinopteri; order Cichliformes; family Cichlidae; genus Hemichromis; species Hemichromis elongatus. The sequence continues at coordinate 44,218 of VUQR01006436.1, read as the reverse complement.
TGAGCTTCATGACACGGTGTGCTGAAGGCATCCATCAGAAGATGGGTAAACTGTGGCCATAAAGGGATCGCCATGGTCAGATATGCTATATGCTCAGATATGGTGTTTAACTGTGACTTTCTGCCCCTACCATCCGAAAGTCACCTGAGAATTTGAGATCATCAGTTTCTGAAATACTCAGCCCAAACCATCTGACACCAACAACCATGCCACTCATTCCTGCTTTCTTCTTTCTTAGTTTCCCCTATTTTTAATCGCTCCGTCCTTCAGAGATTTCCTCTTTCTCAATGTGAGTCTCCCAGAGCCTTCTTCTGTTCGCTCTAATTTCTTCCACCCTCATCTGTTCTTTATCTCTCTTTTACTCCTTCTTACACCTCTCTTTTTCCTCTATCTTTCTATCACATTACTCTCAGTCTACACATCTTTCTTTCTATCCTCCCTCGATGGTCTCTCAGCCCCCAGGTGGCCCGAGATGCCATTTCGGCCCCCTGCTTTTGAATTTAATTACAAATGGCATTGTTTTCACGCAGCCCTCCCTCCTCATCTGACACTCACGTTCCCACAAACACACATTCACACAGCACACCGGTTCATGCCGCGTCCCAGATTACTGCAGGCAATAACACCAAGAATTTGGGGAGTTGGGGGTGGTGATCAACAAGGAACAGATTGAAGGCTGAAAAGTTGATATCAGAAATCAAATTAATGCAAGTGAGAGGGAAACAATATCTAATTAAGATGCTTTTGAAAAAACGACGGGCAAATCTGTTTTGACACAATTACTGGCGACTTGTAGGGTTGATTATGAGATGAAGCGTTCAGATACAAAATATTTGAATTGCTCTGTGTTTATCGCGTAATAATGAAAAAAGGAGGCAGGAAACGGTAACCGCTTCATAACAGAAGAAATTTGCTTTAAAACATTAAACTGCAAGAAAAAACATACACACACAGAGCTGGGTCAAGTTATTTGTTGGACAAACGGGTTCTGTATAAAATTATATATTAATAATTTGTTGTTTTTATTATGAAATTGATTTCATTTCAATTCAATTCAATTTTATTTATACAGCGCCAAATCACAACAATAGTTGCCTCAAGGCGCTTTGTATTGTAAGGTAGACCCTGAAATAACACACACAGAGGAAAAACCCAACAATCATGAATTTATTACATTTGACAAAGTTATGCCAAATCGATGGTCTGGTAACAAATTAACCCTTTCAGGCCAGTCAGCGCGGGAGCGCTCCGTTTTGCATAACTATTTTTAAATGTCTGTAGAACCGCAACCACAGAATCATTTTTTTTTTTGCATATGAAACCGGAGAGTTTGTACTTACATCTTATCCATCAGCTTGTCCTAGGTCACCATTTCCTTTCACATAAAGCTTTGCAAAAGTTGCGTAAAAACCACTGGCAGCAACAAAAATATAACATTCCATAAACACGTTTTGCCGATCCGATCAGCTGTTCATAAAACTTCCTACATTGGTTCAGACGTCAACACAAACTATCGTATGTCCGCCATTTCGTGACAACATTTTTGCGAAAATTGTAGTTTTTTTTAAACCTAATAACCCATTCTCGTGTTTTTAAAATTCGTATTTGACTTTATGCTTTTCTGTTTAGTTTCTGGGATGCTTAGAACTAAAATTGCACTGCTGGAAATTGTTTATTTTGATGCACATGCTGTTTTTCTTGCAAATTTGGATTATAATATTTATTTTTCATTTTTCCTGCAGAATTTAAATATTGGCATATCTCAAAAATAAAACTATGAAGAAACTCAAATTAAATTTCCTGTGGTTGGAAACTATTTTGTCTAACTTTTTTGTATTTAGTTTTGAGGGATAAACCTCTTACATTTCTCTAACTAGAAAAATATGTTAAAAAAACAAAACCAATTTTCAATTTTTTTGTAGTTTATTGCTCTTTTTTTGCTTTTTATGTAGTTACTATGGACTGAATGCATACATATTTTTAGAATTTGGGCTCTAACGGTTGTATTGATGTATAACAACTTGAAATGCTCCTAAAAATGGCACTACAGCAGGTAAAATATAAAGATAAGCTTTGGCGGACTTGGTTCTATGGTAGGACTTAAAGGGTTAAAGAAAAACCTGAACCCCTGACTTTCCCCAGAATTTGGCGTTTAGAAGCTCTCTGATGCTGTGGATGGCATTTTGCTATGCGGTCAAACCTTGGTTCGTTTTAGAAGGAAATCATTTCAAAGATGTTATGATCACCTTTGTCATCCTGTGATGAAGGACTCCTATCCTTATAAGAGTGGTCTCTTCTGAGATGAGCCCCCCGATTCATATGCCAGAGTGGCTCTTAATAGTTTGACAAGTAGCCTATAAAAATGCCGCAGCCCTCACAATTGCCAGATCTCAAACTCAGTGGATAATAACTAAAATCTCATGCTCTCTTAAAATATCTTATCCTTTGTCGTGCTCTTAGAAAGTCTTTCTTTTTTTTTATACTTAAAGAAGCCCCGTCTCCTGAAAATTACTTTCCCGTAAACCAGATTTCACATTTTTGATCAAAACATTTTTTGGTCAAACTTTTCATTATTGTGTGTAAAAAGCTAAAATACAGAAAGAGCCTATATAAGGAAGAACTCCAAGGCATTTGCATATGCAAAACAAACAATTTGTTACAGTAAACTATTTTTCTCAAACATGCACTTTATTGATTTTGTCACTAAACTCGTGTCTATCTGTGCTGCATATGTCCTATCCTATCCTCATTAACCACAACATTCTTCATCCCGGTTGGCTTTTTTATTACCTGCACAGCATTAATTGATGGTTGTGCTCCTTGGACCAGATCTTGTAGGAACACGGGGAAAAAAAAAAGCAAACAGCCTGCAATATATTTTAATTTGCTCAGGGATTGTTGCTCTCATGATGAACTAATGTGATTACACCCCTGTAGTGTGTCACTGCAGTGATGGCGTTTCACTGGTTTCTGTGCCTCTGAAGGATGGCTGTTGTTTTCTTCTCATTATACAGCTTCTGAAATGTACCCAGGAGGGTGTGAGAGGTATAGAGGTTTGCTTCTTTGGGGTAGTGGTGGTGGTGGTGGTGGTGGTGGTTAGTGGTTGGAGTAAGGACCCCTCAGTGCTGCAAATGCATCTATTCTGTTGGTCCAGGACTTGTGGAGCCAGCCTGGGCCTTTCCCTTTTGTCAACGTTGAAAAATGAAGCATTTCTGAATCCCCAGCACTCGCTGTGTTTCCCTTTAGGCGCCTCAGATACATTGAGTTAACATAAAGCAAAATTCAGGACCGGGGCGGCACCGGTGACAAATGAAGCGCCTCTGTGTGTTTTGGAGGGAAAATAAAGGGGCCTCAGTTGTAGAAATGAGATTTGGTCCATGTTACTTCCTTCAGGCCCAATTTTTCCCTGCAGTCCAAATGTATCTGAGAGGTACAATAGAAGATGGAATATTCTCGAAATGGAAAAAAGTGAATAATTTGAGTATAGATCATTTCCCTTCAGCTTGCTCTCAGTCTGCAGTCCATCGCTGCTTCAGTCTCATTTTGTCACATTACATCTTATTTTCACACTGTGCTGCCTGTCTGGCTGAAAGAAATGTTGCCAGTCGCTCTGATCACGACACCTTGCCCATTGCAGCTTCTTAAAAATGGATCCAATTTGGGTTTTGGAGAGAACGCTCGCTGGGGTACAAATGAGGCACCTCTGCTCGCTTGTTCACGAGCAGTGCTCTCATCCGACTCGGAGTCATTTGTAGTCTGCAGGAGAGAAGAGGAGTGGATGGTCCGGATAGCTGTTGGCTACATTTCGGAGAGGCCGCAGCGCCGCGGTGTTGGGAGGTCCAAAGACTTGTCGACTAATTAGAAGAAGCTCGCCGCCTGTGATGTTGTCACGCTTGCTGGCCGCAACGCAAGTCACTCCAGGGAACCAGACGGGCGGCCATGTTGGTGCAGAGATTTCTGATTCCGTCCCAACAAAAATCACGTCGTGTGCTTTCATGTTTGTTTGTGTGTATCAGGCTTTTTACTCTGATTCTGTACGAGGAATTAAATATGAGTGTTTTTGTGTGTGTGTCTTAGATGTGTCTGCCTTTGTGTGTGCGAGGGAACCCATCACTGACACTTTCCTGCAGATGCAACTCAAATAGGTTGTGCCTCACCAATTACCAAAAGGCACTTTAGACGACAACATCTTTAGTTATTTCACTGAGTCTGGTCCCAAAGTTGCCTGCTGTTTACCATCTCTGCTTGTGTTTCATTTGAACTTAATTAATTCTTTAAAAGATTTTGTTCAAATCAGTGCATTGGCAGCACTACAACTTGTGCTCATGGAAAAAGGCAGCACCCTTAGAAAGAAATGAAATCAACAAAACGATTGAAGGCATTAGGTTGAATCAAATAAAACCGATTTTATCTGTGAAATGTAGTGAATAATGCATTTTTTTTTTACACGTATTTCCTCCTGTTCCGTGCAAAATAACACAAATAGACATTTACTTTTCTCTGAAAATCATTTGCCACAAGCAACACCAATGCCAAATTGTTTTACCGTGGCACTTTTAGCAGCAAGGAGAAATACGCCTTCTTTCTCTGTAAACATGCAAACATACTTTAAAGTATTTTAGACAGTTCAAGAGTTTCACTTAAAATTCAAATAGAGTCAAACAACCTTGGAAAAGTAGCATGTGGCTCGAGCTTTAAGGACTTAAAAGTCATGTTTCCTGCGAGGGGAAGATCAATAATTCATGCGATTCGCGTGGTTTCCAAGAGCAAACTAACAGATTATCTCATGCAACTGCTACACTGTTCTCTGAAGGCTGAGCCATTCAAGAAATCTGCCCATTTTTGGCTTTTGACAAGTGATGGAAAACACCTGAGATGGCGTGGATGAGTTTGAAGAATCCTAACAAGTTGCATCCGACATCTGATGGCGACGTCGGTTTTTAAAGCTGAACCAGAAGTCTGTTCATAAGCTCCTCAGTGAGCATAAGAGCAGGCGCCACTGACAAACCAATTCAGCCACTTCGGCTTCCATTTCTCTCTGCTGCTGCTCCCTGCTGACAGCACTATTAGGACATGTCGGCCCACTTGGCTATCACAGAGAAGGTGTTCATACGTCTTTGTCTGGGGCCTGGACGAGGACCAGTCTGCCACAGCGTTAACCCTTCAGCGTCTTTTTATTACCGCGTGACAGACCTAAACGAGTCCCCGCCATATACCACAAGGAAACCAAGGCATTCACATTAGACAGCAGGAAGTGCCCACCTGTGATTGATGTTGGCTTCATGCATTCTAAAGAGCTGCTCGTTTGGACTGTGGTGTTTAAGGTCAGCATCTATGGTTGCATAACATGTGGCATAAATTGACCAGTAAACGTCGAACTGAAAGACTAATTATTAAAGCCACGGGTGAATTTGGACTGTGGCAGAGCTGGGGCTCTATTTGCATATCCTTCATCTGCCTGGCGTGTCAACAAAGAAGACTCGCTTTCTTTCACCACACCGGTGTATTCAGATGCAAAGCGAAGTGAATGTAATTACGTATCCTTTCTTTCTTTTTTTTCATAATGTTTCTGTTCTGGCTTTAATATGTGCTCTGCTGAATTTTAATTGTAGCCCTCCATTTGTTTCCCTTTAAGCTCGTGAAAAAGGAGAGCTGTGCGCAGGGTTTAATTCTATTTGTGTGGAAATTTGTTTTAATATTTGCCTGGCGGCAGGTCGTGTTAAAAATTCATATTTCATAAAGTGAAGATATGCTACAGTAATAGCTCATTTGGACCCGCAATGGTAGAATTTATTCTTGAGCTCTGTGGAAGGTTTTGTTTTTTTGTTTTTTTTGGTGGGGGGCCTAATTTGGCTAAAGTTTGTGTCTGTGAAGAGCCTGCACGATAACCTCAGTGACATCACCGGCGCCATGGCGACCTGTTGTAGACCATGCACTTGTTTTAAATTAAGGGATACTTGCAGTGAGGTAAATTCAGAAATATTAGAATGTGAAGAAATTGCAGAAAATTACCGTTACAGAAGGACGTGAGCGATAACATCTTTCTATTGGACATTCACCAAAGCTTTATAATAGGATATATTCCACTAAACAGCCATGACCACTCACCAAGTGCACATTGTCATTTTCAGCACCTATGGTTGCTGCTTATGTTTGAGAATGTGAATGGTGACATGAATTGTTTTTGTGATCTCATAAGAGCCCCTTCTTTCACCACTCCTGTTGTCAGATTTCAAGGTGTGCAGTCAGTGAACCTTAAAGACCAGTCATGGGTATGGCTGAATATATATATAGTCTCTTTTTGTGTCTGATAATTAAAACACTTAAAAGCATAAAGAGGCATCCCTTGACGACATCAATCTGAATACAAAAATCCCTGAAGTACAGTTCCTTCTGCTCATTTAGCCGTGTTTCACTGCTATGTTTCACTGCTATGCATGTAGCACTTTTTTACTTATATTCCACATCAAAAGCAACAATCACCCGCTGATGCATAACTTTACTCTGTGCCTACTTTATTCTATTCTTCTTAAATGCTTTTTACGTGGCACACATTAGGGAGTTCAGTGCCTCCACCAAGGATACTTCGTTGCTACTGGACATAAAATCCAATTGAACCTTTTTGGCATGTTGCAGTTCAGGTAGCCTCAGTGGGCACTAGACTCTCGTGCCTCCTCTCGCCTCTCTTTTTAGACTTTCGATAATGTAGCTCGTGACAGTAGCATTAAGCCAATTACAGGCCTTGTCAGACTAGATCAGGTAAAGTAGCGTAGGCATTATATGGAGTCCAAAAATCCAAAAAAGACTTGGTTTTGATGACGATAGAGCTAGTAAAGTTTGAAATTATCATTGATTTGCTTTTAGTGCTCGTGAAGCCCGCGCTGGTCTGGTGGGAGGGGCTTAGATCAGAGAGGGGGAGAGTGGAAGGTGGAGCTGACCTTTGTTCCGATTGTTTGTGAATGCTGTTCTTACCATCTCTCCAGATCTCTCTGATGTGTTTTATAATGCAGCGATGCTTCCATAGTTTCTACAAAGGATCTTTATCAATCATGTGTAAATTAAACAAGCCGCCTTTTTTAAGGCATTTCTATAAATCATGTTCTGGTTTTGCTTATATGTCATGAGTTAAGGAGGAGGAAAAAGGGAGCATTGATTTTTTTTTTTTTTTTGTGAGCCAGCTGAGCACAGAGTTTAATAGCTTGTTTGGCAGAATTTGTAGCATTGATTAATAGTCATGACTGTACACACATGGATGCCTATTATGCATTATTGTGGACTCCAAGGATTAATCACATGTTAAAGTTAATCTACCCTACCTGTTTGGAGGAAGAATATGCAGTAGACATTGTTGTTACATTGGCAAGTTATTGCAGTTTTGTTCTGTTGCCATTATCAAAAAATTGTTACAAAAAATGAACCTTGCTTTGCTGATTTAGCATTATAAACTTTTTCAGATACAATGTTTTTGCCACAGGCTAGAAAAGTATTTATAATTATTTTCTGTAAAAACATACTGTGGGAGATTTTTCACTTCATTAATCATTGTGGGGGTTTTTTCTCTGTTCTTTCCTTACAATAGTCGAGAAGAAGGTGTCTTTAGAGAAGGAAGCCAAGGTCAGCATCCTGGAGGCTGGGATTGCCGACGTGAGTACACACTTTACTTTTAGTTTTTGATTTGAGGCTAATCAAAAGTCTGCATGATTAGTGAAATAAAATGTGACAGGAGTCTAAAACCCAAATGAAATAATCATTAATGGAAATGCATCCACTACTGCTCATAGGTTCCAACTTCAAATTTCTAAAATGTTCTTTGCAGGCTGTAGCATGCAAGCAGTTTTCACCGCAAAACCTTACGGTGCAAAAAATACATCAAATGTATGAAAATATGAAGCCCATTTATCCACATTGGTAGCTCACATTCCTCATATTTGTGTTCGATAGTAACTGCAGACACTTCTCAGAGCAGCTGAGTCATCCCTGAAATGACTTGATGAAAAACAAAATTTCATTAATCTTCCTTTACTTTCCATCTATTGTCACTAATGATGCACTGCATTCTTTATAACTCCACTTGACTAAATCAATTAAAAACAACCCACACAAACAAACAAACAAAAAGCTATGCAGCACCAACAGTAAGGTCTAAGAGGGGTCTTGGCGCGTGATGGCTGCTCCATCTCTTCCACCTGTCTCCTCCTCTCGCCTACGTGGCTTTCATCTCCTAACGCTGCTATTCTCCACCATCTCTGTAGTAAATAGACCGCTGAGCACCTGCACTCCCCTATTGATTCAAGGCTTAGTCTGTAACCGATGACGGCGCGCTATTCACCATGCTTATCAAAGTGGCAGGTCTGAGGGAGAAATGGTTGGAAAAGGGGGCATAGTAAGGGACTGAGGGAGAGGAAGACAGAAAGAGAAGTTGGGAGGTTGGAAGAAGGGACGGATTGCATGGAGAGTCTTTCTAGGTGATCGATACCTAGCTGCAAACAGCAGCCAATTATGGCCAATCGAACCTCAGTTGCAAGCGAGAGAGAGAGAGAAGCAAAGAAAACCCCTTCAGCTCAGCCTGCCACACAGAGGAAAAGCAAAAACTGGCGAGTCGCAACCTGCAACGCAGCATCCATCATCACCCCATACAGTGTTTATTATAGTTTTATCATACACTGTAAAATAAGAATATTAGCATACTACATCACAGATGACAGGTTAAAAATAAAAAAAAATAGAAAAGTTAGACTCTCAACCGTGCAGAGGAGATTATTTGTTTTCTCACACACATGAAAACTTGACTTGAACAGGCCTGCAGCTTTGAGAGATGAATTCTCATTTTCACGTTGATGCCTGTGTATATTTGAAATGGAGATAACATGAAAATTTATTGTTGCAGCAGAAGAGGTAATGGGAGAAACTGCACGCAATAAAGACAAAACAGTCCGGCATTAAAATAGATCATAAATTATTGTGGGGTTGTATAACTTTACGCACCTGAATTTTGTAGCGTATTAAGTCGGCAAATGAGTGAGAGCTACACGGTAACGGTATGTCAACTTTAACGGAAATATAAAAATGCTCTCATTAAGTTACAAGATTTGTTTTAAAAAGTGTGTTTTAGGCTGTCAGGGGTGGCTGGCTCTAAAAGACAGAAGATGCTGGAAAGGCAAAAGTAGCTTTACTTTGAGATTTTCATGGACGCCTTGTTTAATCCAGCCAGCGTCAGTGTCTCTGACACAAACTAAGCACCGTTTTGCTTCAGCTGAAACAGGGCACCGAAAATCTGTGCTTTAGAATCATCACATTGCTGTTCTGCAGTATTTATATCTTGTCCAACCGTCTCACAGTGAATCAGCACGTCTCCTGCTGTTCGTTGTGGCTCCTTCACGATTTGTGACTACGCTGAGCTACTATGTTTCAAAGGAACTGCAACAGTAGTTCTGAAAGGTATCGTCTTTCCGATTCTCGACACTGCTGAAGCTTCAGTGAGCTTCTCATGTATTTGTAGACATATTCTAGAGTAAAAGCTGTTATTTTGCACTATAGTTACCATTTAAAACTACTAGTGGCTGTGAGAGCGAGTACATAAAAAATGCATTGGTATCCTGTAGATGATGTGGAAGGCAGCACGTTGATAACCAAGAAAATTGACTTGCGAGCTTGAAATTTTAACCCCTAGGAAACAGTTTTGAACAGCAAACGAAGACACACCAAAGTATACTCAAGTAATACAAAAAATGCCCTAAACAAGACTCCAACTAATTGATTGCCATTTGTGCCTGTCTCATCTCTGTTTTAAGGTGGACAGAGTCCTACAGCTCACGTTGGGATTGCTTAAACGGGTGAATTAAAAGCCAATAAGAGCTTCCGACTGAGGACTCCTTGAAACATCTGCTTTAGAAAGAAAGCATCATAGAAAACAAAAAATCTCCTGTGAGCTTGATGTGTTCTGATTTTTATCAACTTATTTGACCCTTACTCAGGAGGGGGACAATCTCCTGTGTTTTTTAACGCTAAAAAATTCAAGAGATTGTCTTCATCTGTTTGACCTTGGTCCATCCAGCCATTTGCTCACTTAAACTACAAATCATTCCATCAAAGCACTAATTTGCAAGCTCAATACCTTTGATTTATGGACTGTGACCTAAGTCCTGCTCTCTCTTTGTCCGCATCACTGTGGCAAGCAGCTTCATGCCATTAAAAACTCTAAAGCCTTGAAGGTGTTTGGATGAACTGAACGACATCTTAAGCGTCATAAAACTTTCATTAAAAACTCGTTATCCTGCGAAACACCGTTGAAAGAATGTAATTTCTTGAAAGTGAAATGAAAAAAACATTTCGAGGACTTTTAAAAATCTGTCACTCTTCTGTGTTCAAGGTCTGGATAAACGTCGCCATCTGTTTGTTAGGGTTGCAGAAATCTTGTGGCCGCGGATGGCCACGGAGATGCTTGAACGTCTTATTTCTGGGTGTCCTCTTTCAGAATTAGACATTTTACACCTGCTGTGAACCCTGGCTTGCTCTTTCACACCTTTTGTAGCGGTGTTAAGAAAATACATGACTTCTGTGTGTAAAGGTGAGATAACACTCATGACTGCAAATGGCGGATTCTTGTCAGGAGACGTAACATAAGTCATTTTAATGGTTGTAGTCCCAAGTAATACTCATCCTAAATCAGAAAGGACGAGGGTGTTGGGGGGGTACAAGGACGCTTTTAATTTTGAGAGATTCATTAAATAACCGCCGTGTTCTCATCACAAGGAGTCAAGCGCTGCCGTTCTCTCATAGCCACTGGCGGCTCAGAAATACGCACAAGTGCTCCTTGGCATTGTTGCTGTGATTCAGCTTTGTTTGAATTCGCTGATACGTTACCCCTTTATCTGCAGCTTGGTTCGATTTAGGCAACAAAAAAAAAGTTGCACAATGTAAACTCTGCAGGTTATAATATGACCCTGGGCCAGTGTGGGTTTTTTTTTTTTTTAAAGCGCCCCCTTTGGCCATTTCAGAGTAAAACTCCACTCACACCATAAACGAATGGCATAAACAGATTATTTTATCTTATCCATGTGTAAATGTTAGATCTCTTCAGCTTTGATGAAATGTCCGTTCTGTTCTGTTGCCACAGAACAGAACGGTGATAATTCTTCTTTATGCTTATTATTGATGCTGGAGTGGTAGGTGTGCACACACGTGGAAGCAAAATAATAGACCCTAACCTAATAGAGAGTGCATCTTCCGATGACATTAAATTATACTTTGGCCCTGCAGTACCCTTCATTATCCCCCACTCTGACTGCCATTAATTTACGTAGCTTCAGGATTGAAAATCATTCAATCACCAAGGCCACGGAGAACATGGCACAGATTTCTCCACGCGGACAACTTGTGTCCAATTAAGTAAAAGCCTGTTTGTTGGGAGGGAGGAAGGTGTAGGATAAGGTTGCTGTGACAGCAACTATTGTCCCAGAGTGGCAATAAGCGCACGCAACCCCATCCAGCTCACTTTTTCACTGCAAATCCAGGCACTTCCAATCTGTTTGAAGGAGAATTTTTTACAAACAGAGCTGGGGAGGAGGGAAGTCTAATGACACACACACACATAAAAGAAACACCGGGAGTAGATGGCTTTTTCCATCACCATTCAATGTAATTGCTATTTAAAAACACAGGGCATGACCGAACACTCACTTTTACCAGAATGCAAAAATGCCAAAATGACTGACGTAATAAAATTTAAAGGTACGAGATCTTTTGCAGTTTTTGGTTGTTTTTTTTTTTCCAGAAGCTGGCATTTTATGATCGCCTGTATTTAGATTTTAAGCTGCATTGATGACTAAAAGTGAACGCATGTTAGCGCATTTCTGTTTTCCCTTCCACAGTGATGCATAGGTGTGTGGAGCGTTTACTTTTTATTTTTTTAAACACTTGCACTTAACACGGAGCATAATTTGCACATTGCTTTCTGCATCTGGGAACTCTGGATATTCTTAAAGAATTTTATCATTACCTAAGTCACAGTTTTTGAACAGCATTGCTCTGGGAGACTCTTGAGTGAGCACTTGAATGTGCAAGACAAGGGTCATGTGACAGACACCGGTTGCCAAGGTAGCACCGGCGCTTCTGAGCTTCTGCAGCACGGCTAATTGCTTTCTTAAAAATAGCATACTTAGCAATGCTAGAAAGAAGCAGTCTGTGGATTTCTCTCTTTGTCACTTGACCCCTACACACCCTTTCACAGCCTTACGAAAGTAGTTGTTTAGTTGACTGAGTTTAATCAAATTTCAACAATAGAGGTGACAGACTGGGAGAAAACGCTTATTCCAGCTGTTTTTCGAAACCACCGAAAAGTGGCCAGTTTTATTATTCAGCCATAAAGACTTTTCGTCAACTGAACTGCCGATTTGATAACCTGAGGCAGGAAAGAGTACGATAAAAATTAACTTCATAATAGTATTGAATGGATTCCTTCCTGTTTACAGTCATTTGTGAATTACCTTTACTCAAACAAGACAAGCAATGAAGAGCAAGCTCTCGTTTTCACATATATATCAGTCAGACAAATCACAAAAATTTGGCATCTAGGCTCAAAGCTCTTCATTCCCTTCAGCTACACGGAGATATGATCGGATGGTGGGTCGGAGGGTGAGACACACCAAAATAGTAGTTAAAATAATTTTAATTAAATACATAAACACAAGCAAAATCACCACCATTAATCCTCTTTATGTCTTTTTCTCAGTGCACTGAAGTGACCTTACCTGCTTCATCCAATCATAGTCACTTTTTCATATTTAAATACAAGAGTTAGTCAACCTTTTGATGAAACATTTATATAAAGGCAATTTGTACTTTACATCATTATACATTACATAGAGGTGGAAAGTAATTTCCTCATAATCCACATTCACAACAGAAAATCTGGATTGTGGGATTCGTTCTCATTTCGGGGAAGCTGATGAAAAGGATTTCTGATTCCAAAGTCTTGTTTGTTGTCGTGCTCTGTATCAGTGAGACACAACAAGCAGGTTTCATAATGATTTTACTGAGAATACATTCCTGTCTGCGGTCTCGGCGAGCAGAGTGATAGCATCACTCGTAATGACACAGTATTGTTGTCTGCAGCCTGCCCAGGTGCCTGAATAGAGAGCTGGATTTGAATGAGAATATTCATGAAGCAAAGAGACACACATATTGGATCAAGGCTGTCTGTTGGCTGATGCATCCCATTGCACCTGCAATTTTTATCACGAGGTAGAACATAAATAATAAAAAATCAAACCACTGCCTTGCATGTGAGCTGTGTACATACACGCACCCAGTATGGATCTGCATGTGTATGAAAATACACCTGAGTTCTTATATTTCTACATGTGTGTGTGTGTGTGTGTCTGTGTGTGTGTTTTTGGGCATGCACTCATGCATCCATCTGCATCGCCTGCCATAGATATTCAAATGGCTCCATGTGAAAAATTGAATCAAGAGGCTGTTGAAGTGCTGGCTCTTCTTTTTCTCTGTGGCCGTGGCGCGGCGCGTCTTTGATATGGTAATGACAGCTCACCACACGAGCCCCGAGGGCCAGATGCATGCTGGGATGTAACCCAGGTGTCTGTCAGATTGTGTGGCCTACCTGGTTACAGGAGACAGTTTTCTTACTAAAGAAAAGGGCAGATTTGTTGCTTCTACTACAGAGGATGCAGTAATATTTTGGAGATTTTGCATCATATAAAAGAATACATTTCTGGAACATTTTCCATCATTTTGAATTAAACTACTCCTGCTCGCATTAAATAATATAGAGCACAACATATTTCTGTTTATTCTTTAATTAATTTAATGTATAGACTTTCTGTCTCCTTGTTAAATGTGTGAGCTTGAGCGTGAGTTTTCTGCTTAATGCTGTGGCTGTAATTGCCGAGACTCTGCACCAGATATAGTACAAGGTTCCACTTTGATTGCAGCTACACAAAAACTTCTCTTCCTGAAATTTACATCTTTTCAGTCTCTTATTTCTTCTTTTGAAATCCAAGTATTGTGGCACTGCTGTAGTGAGCTTGAATGGACATTTACAATACAATGGAAAGAGCCATTTAGACAGCTTGAAGATACACATTCATTTGTCTGATATGCCCACAGCTGAAGCTAGCTTTTACTGGAATTACAAAAATAGTCAGAAAACACTGTCTTACACACACGGCATGTAAAAGTTCAAGTTTAACAGACTGACTCCATGATGTTAGGATCATGTGTGTTTAGAATCAGTTTCCTGCTGCAAGATACTTAATGTATAATTATTGTATAAGCAGACATGAGAAATGAAGCAGGTGTAATAGGAAAGGTCAAAAAAAGCTTCTTTTCCCCACTTTGAACAGCCTTGGCCTTTTCTTTATGTCATTTTAGTAACGACTAATTTTATGATTCAATTAGATACAAAGGAAATCGAAATAGGCTGCCAAAATGCAGTGATCAATATTTTTTTTTTTTTGCTTTGCCACAGACATTAAAATGTCTGCTCCATCTGGTATTAAACTAGTCTAGACCAGTAGTCCTAGAACAAATAACCTGATGACATTTGTAGGAAAGAAGTTGCATTTCCTAATAAGGCTGAGAAATCTAATAAAGAAAAGATGCTCAGAAAGCACACACTTTGATAACCTGTTGCTTCAGTTGTGTGCATATGACATCAGAGTTTCTACATTCATGTTTTTTTAATTTTCTTCCAAATCTTAGTAGATTCCATTGTAAACGCTCTACAGCAGTGGCCCTACCAGTTTTATTTGACATCACTGCCATATACAATTTTGATGCAGAAAAAGCTGAGCATTCTCCCTTTAAGCATACTGTGTCTTCTTTGCTGCCCAAGCGTGTCGCTGCAGCTTAGCATTTCCATGTTGAGCCAGTCCCGTCTCACACCTCGTCTGGATTCTGCTCTGCACGTACAGCCTGCATTGTTCAGACTGCGAGCCACACTTCAGCAGACCGGCAGTCTGCTTACAGGTCGCTGGCGGACACCCGCTGGGCTTTCTGGCAAGCAGCATGGCACAACAGACAGCTGGCATACAATGTTCACACACCCCTTCCTATTTTCCCCAGGTGCTAAATGGGCTGTTAGGTACAGCTGAGGTCATCCACAAAAAGTGGTATATGAAAATAAAAGCCCAGAATTTCTATGCACCTCAACGGTCTGGATCTTTCTCTTCGGCAAAAATGCATTCCCGAGAGGCCGCGCTCAAGCAAACAAGGCGGGTAATGACACTAGCATCAAGCCTGGTATTATGCACCTGTGGGCTCAGTCTAATGTCCTTAATAGTGGGCTGTAATTTGGACTGGACACACTGCATCACTGTTGTCTATACACATCATTGAGCAAATGATCTGATACTGTGAAATGGCCTTTCTCATTAACTACGTCTCCTGCCCGATTAGCCAGCGGTATCTAGGTATGATTGTTGGTATCGGGTGTTGTTGTCTAGTCACTCGTCAATATAAACAACTCGGTGTCTGCAAGCGCAGAGGAAGATTCAGTGTGTATGTGAAATTTTTTTAATGCAAATATATACAAACAATCAAACTTTAACAACAATCATATAAACAGTTAGTTTTCCTAAATCTAATGTTGGGCATGGAGCATTAAAAAGTACTGTGCTAGAGTACTTTTTTGTTGGAATGAGTGACATAACGCATTATTTGTGCAGTTGTCACAGCTGATATGTGCCCTACAGCTACTAAGAAATACTACGTTATATTTTAAAGACGTGCATGCGTGCTAAATGCCGTTCGATAAATGAGCCAACTTGATTGTGTGTTAATCCTTTGCAGGGCCTTTGCACAGCTTTGCCGAATATCTACATGTTGTAACCGTTCAGTGTCGCCACGGTAGACTGTCACAAACAACCAGTGTGCAGCCTACTCTTCCTTTAGTGTTGTTACTCTTTCAATCAACCAGAGAAACCAAAGTTGTTCTCCCTCGACACTGTGAACTTGCTGTTGCTTTCTTTCCTGTTCTGATCCTATTATCAACCAATCAGCATTCGACCCAGTCACAGCATCTTCCGTGTTGAGCTACACTCCTTCAGTTTCAGGAGGTCTATACTTCTGTACATACATTGCATACCCATAATTTTTCTTTTTACATAGCCAAATGAGGTGGACACAATTACAGTATCGTGAATCTAGAGAGGGCCGAGCAAGGAGCTCATGCTCCTCATGCTGCAAAGCCAAATTCAGTTGAGACCAACATCTAAATATCGTAAAGATGGACAGTCAGAGAGTTCAGGCCAGTGAGAGCATAAAACATTTTTCAGCGATGAACACATTATTAGTGAAAATCGTAGCCTATGGGGTCGTCTTATGTTTTGCGTTCTACAAATATGGTCCTGACATCAAGTTTGGTTTTGATCAATCGAAGCTTTCAATCTCTCATCCTGTTTGGCTGTCACAGCACTTTCATCAAATCCAGTATGGCAGAGATTCAGGTGATGTGAAGATGGGAGCCCGTTCTCACTCCTGAGGTGTATCATACCGACGATTTGTCACATCCCGCGGCGTTCCAGAGGACGCGAAAGTTCTTATGGTAGTCGCCAGGTTATGGATGAAATCCAGTGAAATGATGGTCCCAGGGTAATACACGTTTGAGGCATGTATTCCAGCCCTAAACCTAACCTTATCCTTAAGCCTGACCAGCACTCTAATGTCGTAAAATAGCGTTTTCCATGCGATTTTAAGAAAATGAACGAACATGTGTAGATTGAGTCCAAACAGCTCTCATGTTTGCTCATTTTTCCGATCTCATGATTTAGGAACTTGTTGGGTCACCTAGCATAAAATATTACACTTTGGGAGTGAGAACGTGTGGGACATGGATGACATTAGGGGCTCTTTAACCCAATTTCATGAAGAAGAACATGATTTTCTCAAAACTAATCATATGGGTTCAAATTTTAAAGGTGAACTAGTGGTTCTGCATTGGTGGAAGTTTAAACACCTCTCCACCAGCCTCTTTTTTGTGCAATTCTAATGACAAACAAACATACAACATAACATTGTTTGATGCAAGGCAGTTTACAACATGTAAACCTTGGAATCCATTAAAATGAGGAGAATTATGGTTGTTCTTTTAGAGTCTTGACTTCGAATGCAATCGTTTAGCCACAGCGAGTTAAGTCTGGCTGCAGCTGTTTGCCGAAGCCTTCGTAAGCTCACGGAGACATGGGTAAACATCGTATACCTTCATTTATCCAACCCCGGAGCTACTGGTGGGGAAATTAAAGGAGGGAATTGGATTTGGATTGAAGTAAAAAACAAAATAAAATAAACCTTAATGCTAACAGAATGATAACATGCACGTGTTCTACTAGCAAAGAAAAAACTACAGAAGAAGAGAGAAAATGCACATATGTAATGCTACAGAAGTGACTCTGTAATCTTGTTGGTTGTTTATGTGTTGATGTGGTGCCCTTCTTCCTCTGAACATCTGCCTTCCCCAAATCCCTTGTTCTGCCGGTAGCAACAGCGGCACCACACACTGCGTAGCATCTGCTGCTAAAGGTTTCTGTTAGCTGGGAGGCTGGTTGCTCGTCTGCAGAGTGTACCGGACACTGACAGGCAGGCTCAGAGACAGCAGGCACAGTGCTCCCCAGGTGGGCACAGAGAGGTCTGTCAGGACCCGGAGGCTCAACCGTAATTACCCCCACCCACCACAACAACCATTACAAGCTCCCTCGAATATCTTCCTCCCTCCATGGGGTTAGCGGAATGCATCAGAGGCCTGTCTGATGTATGCTGCAGTCCTACAGCTGACAGAGCTAATGTGTGATGGTGGACTGATCTGTTTATACAGCTGTGGAGTGGGTGTGTGTGCAGGCGGTGTGCACAGTGCTGGCTCTGGGAATGCAGAGTGAATCTATATGTACATAATTGCATGCAAATCACAGTGCAAACCTGCAGAAGAATATACAGTCTCTGTTTGCAAAGAGAGCCCAGTGTCATTAGGTGTTTCCAGACACCCAAATGTAAAGTCCTGCTCCCTTTCTGCATCTATGATTTCGTATTTGAGACACTCGACTGTTTATTACACCATCATGCAATTTAAAAAGTGCTTGTTAAGTTAATGATAGCCATTTTTAAACATTTTGTTCCACATTTTGCAAAGGCTATAATTTTTTAATTACCGAAAGAAAAGGACATTAAAATTATACTATCTAAAATCAGTCTTTGAGAAATTTGGCTTTAAGGCAAGAAGTGTATCCTCTTTGTTTTGTGGATTGCTGACATAGCATCTGTAGCATCACCCAGTATTCAATCAATCCACAGGACAAAATGTCAGTGTATCATCACAAGCTGCCACACCATTACCAGAAATTTGATGTTTAAAAACAAAAACAGAAAATTAAACAGTAAATGTTTTTTTTAATTAATTAAAATTAATTATGTTTCGGCATCGCAGTCAGTTGTGAAAGGCAAATATCTGTGTGAGGCTGAACTAACCTGAACAATTTTATTTGCTCATTCGGCTTAGTTGTTTGGTAAGATAATTGTATTTCTCACCTCTCCAGTTTATAATATGATTAACCGGGATGCCATCAGTCAGCTATGTCATAATTAAAACTGGCAGCTAAATGCTTGGAAAGAGCCAATCACTGTTTAATCTCTATGTTCTAACTTTATGTGCTGCAGCCCTTTTTAATTTAGTAAACCTAAAATTTGAGGATATCTGAAAATCCACAAATTAAGTGATAAAAATTACATATTAACATATCAGCCCATTCTTCCTACCCCTATGACACAATTTGACATTGATTCCCCAGTAAGTGATTGAAGGGGAAAATGAACTGATGTTAGCTCCTAACGCTAGCAAGCCTAAAGGGATGAACTATCATGTACATATACAATGTATTTTTAGTTTGTCCTTTGTGCCTATAGATGCTGCTCATATGTGGGCACATATGCGTACACATATCACCAGGCAAGTGCATTGAACACTGACTCACAAAGGTGCATATTCTCCCTGAGAGGCACGGTCTTTGTTGAGGTGGAACAGGTGAAGGTGAATGTCAGACAGTGGGAGAGCATTCCTTCACCTTTTACAATGACTCATACAAACTGTGCTGGCTGCTAAATTGAAACTCCAATTTTTCATGGAAAATAATATATCATGGACATTCTATTCAAGTCTTTGTGGCACCTTATAAATACACACATTTTATTTTTCTTTACTGTCATCCGCCAATCGAACCTCGTGGACCTTGCTGCTCCTCTAAAAGTACAAAAGCAACAACTTGTCTTGCAAAAGTAGTCCCACAAATCCCTTATTTAGACAGACGTGCTGGATGAGTTAACATTTAATACAATTGTACAGGTAGATTTTAGGCATTTGGCAGTTAGCACACATGGCATGGGTTTAAATCAAATTAAATGCAGCCAAGTGAGTGTTTTTATTGAATTTACATTTTGACAGTTGCTACTGATGCTCCAATTAAATTAAAAGCACCAGTAGAAAAGAAATCCATATGTCATGGCTCGCATGCCTGCAGTATTGAAAGTGATTTAAACTTAAGCAAAACCTGCTGGGATCCACCTGGATGCAAAGGTCACTGACGATATCATACTGTTTGCCTTGTCTGCTTTGCCATTCATCACTGAATGATGGTGAAGCGTTTGTTGTCTGCAGCAGGTATACAAGCAGTTTAGTGTTTCACAGAAACATTTGTACTGTATCTATGGAAACTTGGAAAATTGTGGCTGTAAAATTTGTAAATCTGTTTTGCAATTTTTTTAGCAATATAATATAATTGTCATAGTACAGTCTATTAAAAGCTACATTAAAAATAACAAACATGTTTTAAGGTGGAAAATGAAGAATGCCAATGACAAAAATTGACAACATAATTCCAAATTCATGTCTACTGTTCCTTTGAATATTATTAAAATAATTTAGTTCTTTTTATTTTTATTTTTATTTTTAAACGCGCCATAGCTTTTCTAATGTCATCAATACTAATTGACGTATAACCGATAAGTTGCTCCTCAAAGTCAACTTTTTTAAACCAAAGCTTCCTACTGCAGAAACTTTTAAGTTAAAAAATAATCTTAAGTGTATTTCTAATTTGGAAGTTAAATGTTAACTGCTTTTAAATGTGCATGGCACAACATGCAACATGAAGCAGAACATGCTGCTTTCCTGTATGAAAAGTGCTTCTGATATGCTTGTGTTTGTGTGTTTTATTTTTGATTAGTGATCATTGATTGATAGGGTAACTGTGCAGATTTCTAATCAATTTCCCCTCGTGTTTTTGTGGGCTCACATTCACAGTCGCAGCGGCAAACCTGACTTCTCACCAGTTGGTTGTTCTGTCTGCATATAATGGGCTACTTAATTCATATTACTGTTGTTTGTCGTATTCCAGTTGGCTAATGTAGCTGTTCTCAGTCACAGCATGAGCAGTGTGGTGAGCAATTAGCACAAATTAATTCTCAGTTTATCATATCACTGTTGGCTCTTGTTTGTCTGTGCTGATCACAAACAGTAGGAAATGAATTTCTATGCTGATGATGACTGAGTATAATGCATCCTGCTGCGTCTAATTTCAGCCACTATTAAAAGTATTATAAAGTAAAACAGGTTAAGCCATAATAGAAGGACAGAGCTACACAGCCCTCAACAATACATGCATGCTATGTATTGGCATCAGTGATATGTTTCTGTGCATGTAAAAAAATGCATGAAGTGACTCCAAAGGTCCTACAGAAAATAAGAGCAAGTTAACTAAAAGATTGTTGAGTGGAACAGTGGTAGTTGAAAAGTAGGAGAATATAAGGAAGGATCCTCCGTTCACAGAAAGGAAACACAGCTTTGTAGTCAGTGCGGTGCAAATTTGATGAAGCCACTGTGGCTGTTCCTCAGATGGCCACCGTAGGGTTTCTCCAACAGGGAGGTTAACATAAATGCAGAAGAAAAAAGGCGTCTGGACTTCTTTAGGTTGCTTGAAGAAGAGTTCTAGGGTCAAATGGAGGAGATCCTGGGCCATCTGACCTCTGGAAATCACATGATAGGGTGGGTCCAGGTTTCACACTAAGCTCACCCAAAACCATGGCTGATTCAGACCCACACCCGTTTTCACACCTCGTGTGATTAGGTAGAGGATCAGTAGGGGGCCCATTGTCCCTCTACGAGGGACACTCCCACAAGGCTTAAATATGGGACTCTCCACCATTTGACCCTAGAACTGAAGAAGCTTCTCGGATGAGAGGTGAAACGTCTTCAAGCAACCTAAAGAAGTCCAGACGCTTTTTTTCTTTACAGCTCCTTAGACTACGATGACCTGGATGACTGAGAACCTTCACAGACATAAATGCAGAAGCAAAAAAGTTCAAAGGAAAACCATTTTTTGGTGTCTATAAAAACCCCTGTAACTAACAGATGTGTCGACACAGGTTTAATGCAAACAAAAAACAGACAAAAAAAAAAACCGCAAAAATGTTCACTCCTGCTTAAAAAATGTTGATGACAGTGAAAACACTGAAGTTGACTTTTATAGTCACTCTGCCCATTACACAGTCGATATTGTGGACACACTTGTATTCTTTGGTCTAACTACATAGTTCAGTTTGTGGTAGTTGTAAACAGTTGCTCCTCGTTAGTCTACAGTATAGCGAAGACATCAAAGCATGAAAAGCATTAAAACTGCAGTTTTAAAGTCCAATCTTTATGTTATAGTTTTCAGAGAGACCAGTCAGAGTGATAACCTGAACTAAAGTGGGTGAAAATTTCAGCTGGAAAAAAAAAAGAAAAGAAAGGTTTTCTTTATCATCTGTGTAATATTACTTTGGTTCAAAGCCCAGAAGCAGAAAGGCATCAAAGATTTTGTTTACATAGTATTTTTGACCCACTCAGCCATGATGCAAGCTCATAATGGTGGAGTTTTTAAAAAAGAAAGTTTGATGCACCTGCACTAGTTGCACTTCAACTACCTCGACTGCTGTTCCCAAGCAGTTTTGCTCCTTTTAAAAGTGCTCTCCAGGCAAACAACCCAGTGCACAAATAATGTTTTCGATCGAGCAATCTCCCATAGGTCTGACCTTGGCAGCTTTTATCAGCTGATGAATACTTTCAAAAGATTGCATTGTTTTTCAGACCAGTACCACTGCATTTTAG
This sequence comes from Hemichromis elongatus, assembly GCA_015108515.1. Lineage (NCBI taxonomy): Eukaryota > Metazoa > Chordata > Actinopteri > Cichliformes > Cichlidae > Hemichromis > Hemichromis elongatus. Next base: position 22,077 of record VUQR01006436.1, on the reverse strand, counting down.
CCAGCACCCGAACACCGCAATCGCCTCTACCTCAAAGCAAAACGAAATAAAAAATAATGATAATACACGATTGCAGATTTCGCCAAATTGATAATTTCTTTCAGGTTTGGGGGGGAAAAAAGATGTGAATGTTGATGGAATTTTATCTGCTATCTTACAAAGGACATCTGAGGGACTTCCCCCCTTTGAAATCGCAGGCCCTGACTGAGTTTGCTGTCCCTTTGTAGATGCACGGATATTTCTGAGGAAATAATTAGATTGTCTGTGTTTTGATGAAACTTAAATAGCCTAAAGTCTAACATGCACCCACCATGAAATGAGAACAATACTCTGTGTAATAGATACCTGTCTTCTAGGTGTCTGTGATGGGTTGCTATTCAACTGAAAATTCTCAGGCTGAAGATGTTTGCTGTTTATTTCACATAATAGCACAATAAAATTCTATTTAACATTTGTATATGGAGCTTGTAGCTACACATGTTTACTGCACTTGCAGTGTGTTTACAGTATTCCCACAATGCCATGTGGTATAAGAAGCACTGGAGCTTTTGCCGAGTATAATTCTGCATCCAACCATCTATTCGGCTAGTTAACTGCTCATACGGATCAGGGTTGTGGCAGCGCTGGAGCCTATCCCAGCTGTCACTGGGCAGGATTTACCCCGGTCACGTCGCCAGTCCCACATAAGGCCAACACATAGAGATAGACAACTATTCACATTCACACATACAGCCAATTTAGAATCACACCTAACATGTATTTTTTGGACTGTGAGTGGGTGGCAGAGTACCCAGTGAGAGCCCACACTTACATAGGAAAAAAACTCCACACTGAGAGATCACAGCTGGTCTTTACATCAGCAATAAATGTATAAATGATGTGATAGCACCAACCAAACAGCTGTGAGTGTTACTGTGTTTATTCTACTGTACGGTTCATACAGAAGGAGACCGTTCTTCTAGTTCACTATAGGCAGAATGTAAAGTCTGGCAAACCTAGCTGCCAGTACATTGATAGAGAAATTCCTTGCAGTGCGGTGTATCCATGTTTTAAAGTATAGTTTGGACTGACAGCAAAATTAATTGGAGAGGCTCAGTGGCTGCATACAAAGTCAAGGCAGAGATGCAAGTGGATGCAAATATGGAGAAGAGGGAGGGAGTGACTTGTGTGCACGGGCTGCGAGAAATAAAAAAATGTGTCAGTTTCCCGAGACTTTATGATTCTTAAAAAACAGAAGCAGTCTTTTCCTGTTTACTAATACATCGGTATATCTATGCAAATATAGTGAAATGTGTCATGCACGTACAGAAAACATAGTCAAGGTCATTGCATTGCTTTCAACACTTATTAGAGACCGTAAAAAAGGGGTAAGCAGTCTTAAAGAAAATAAGAGAGAAGGTTATTTATTATTATTATTTATTTTTTTAAAGCTCTGTCATTAAACTCTGAAGTCTTCAATATACAAAATATTATTTTAAATTAACATTAATACGAGTAAAGTCTGTCGTTACAATTTGACTTTGATTGCAAGGTCAAGGGACCAGTCACCTTAACCATAAATAATATAGCAAAAAGAAATGAGCTGATGTACTCCTTAGGTTTAATTCATAAAGTGACTGAAGGTCAAAAAAATATAAGTTGTTTTATCAGAGAAAAAAACTCCACATTTCTACATTAGAGCGACACATTTACAAGATAAAAGCGGGAAATTTTTGAGATTTAGGTGGCAAACGTGTAAGAAGGATAGAAGCGGAAAATAACCTTTTATAGCAGCTGCAATTTAGGGACAACTGCTATAAAAGGTCAGCAGCTTCCTTAAATGTCCTAC
>VUQR01006436.1:5383-20229 GCA_015108515.1 Hemichromis elongatus | reverse complement strand
CTGATGTACTCCTTAGGTTTAATTCATAAAGTGACTGAAGGTCAAAAAAATATAAGTTGTTTTATCAGAGAAAAAAACTCCACATTTCTACATTAGAGTGACACATTTACAAGATAAGGTGGCAAACGTGTAAGAAGGATAGAAGCGGAAAATAACCTTTTATAGCAGCTGCAATTTAGGGACAACTGCTATAAAAGGTCAGCAGCTTCCTTAAATGTCCTACGGATCCCCTTCAACCTACAACCTGTCGAACTTTAACACGAATTTAACCCCAAACTCAAAACATGTCTTCAATTTGACATTCAGCGGTTTAAACTATATGGACTCGGCTTTTTGTGCCTACAAGGAAGCTACGTCACCACAACGCGAGCGTGTAAACAGATTTGGTTTCCACAGTTTAAGTATTATGATGAGCAATATCTGGACAACACACGCACGCATAAAAATAATCATTTTATTTTAATTTAATCTCGCTCTGTATTTTTATTCTGTGTTTAGTAATTATGGGAACAATCTGTTTTTGTGGTTCTCTATGAGCTGTCATTGGTGCATTCTCATTTTGCAATCTGGTGAATTTACCACACTGAGAAATCATTAAAAAATCATAAAGTATCTATTATGATTTAGGCTACAAAATCAACAGTCTAATTCCTGGCCTTTTTTTTTTTAGTCCACCGCTGCTGTCTGTCAACATGAGTCCTGGATGTAGATGTGTCTGAAAGTGTGATATTTTTTTTTTTCTTTGAGTGTGAGGGTAATGAATGATTGAACAGAAATGTTTGCCGCAGGAAAGGAGATTTCACTTGAGAGACAAGGCCATTCATTGGATGAAATTGCAATAATGTATTCTTATATAACAAATGTGCTTTCAATCTTGGCCTCTCCTCAAATCGCTGCAGCTGCCAAACACAACTTGTATCAAAGTGAAGGGTGCTCATAGTTTTATATCCATCATTAGGACACGAAATTGAGGGGGACAAGTTTATTTTAACACTTATCTAAACTCGATTTTTTTATGCTAAAATGTGGGTTTATGAGCATTAAAGTCCAAATGGTGCACTCTCTGATGACCATTGTGTGTTTTTTTTTTTTTTTTTTGGTTGAATTTTACAACAAATTTACACTTCCTTTCCCAAAGCTCACCCTTTTCTGGACGGGATCACACCACAGCGGCAGGCCGTAAATCCTCAGCACCTTGTCCAGACACTTTTCTCCCAGCGAGTGCTGGCCGCCAGCACGTGCTGTCTCATTAGCATTGGCTCGGTTTCCTCAGATTAGCCATAATTAAACTGTGAAATTGGAGCCGTTACCTTAAGTCAGGACACAGCGAGGACACCATGAGCTTGGTGACAGTGCTGGGCAGGACACTGGGGGGGGCGGGAAGAAGGGCAAGCCTGGCAGCCTGGCTCTCTGCCACAGCTTGTTCCCTCTGCTTTCAGAGGAACAGAAGGCCAGCTCATGAAAAAGGGATTCCCAGTGCATAGCCAGGTCAAAGATGAGGTTTCAGCATTGTTGTCGCAAGTCTTTCAATTTTTAACATTTTAACTGCAGTCAAGAGAAGCTGAATTTGAATTTGCCGTTCCTACGGTTATGCACATCCCAGCTGTGCGGTACTTTTGGCCACGGGGCCTTTTCTGGGCCTGGCTGACCTTAGAAGATCTCAGAGGAGCACTTATCTAGTCTTTGTTTAAAAATCCTGAATCTTTCATACATTAAGTAGTTCCACTGAAGTGCAGCCAATTTTTCTCTGGCTTCTCTGAATCGATGGTCCTCACTGTTGTTATCAGAGAAACAAATTGTTGGTTTAAGGGGAGGATTCGGTGGCATTAGTACTGCAATTAGTGGATTGATTCATTTCATTTCGTTGCCACGCTTCTCACGCATCCAGCACTTTTGGGGTTACAAGTGACATCATTGCTTCATGATGTAATTTCTGTGTAACAAACATGTTTCAACATCGAGAATATTTCTGTGTTGCACAAACTACCTTTTTCTCCCGAATGAAGGTTTTTTTTTCTAATAGTATTCTCAGGCGTATTCTCTTTGAACGCACAGATACTTTTGCCTACTTTCAACTTCCGTACTTGGTTTTTGATGTGTTTTGTTGCTTCTGCGCTGGCCGCCTCCTGCTCCAGGTTTGATCTCAACTACAGCTTTGCTTATTCTCTTACTTCCTAGTGAAGGTTAGTATTTGGGGACATGTATACAGAATATATGTAAAAGTAAACCTATTTATTGGTATAGTCTAGAGAACAGAAGTGTGAATAGTCAAATTTTAACAAATGACAGTTTATTGATATTTAGTTTACATATACAGCAAACTAGATGATCGCGATAACCATGAAGGAGCTTTACTGAACCATGTGGGACAAACTTCTGTTTTGATGTGTTACTTATGAGCAGACATCTGAGCTGGGTGTAATTTTCATGTCAGCTAAACTGGTTCGCAAGCTAAAGCCTTGCATATTATAATTATTATAGTAATTATAAATATATATATTCCTGGCTTTAGTTGTAATTGTCTCGTGACATTTTTTCCCAAAAGATAGAAATCTGGGTGACACTCTCTGATAACCACTGTAAATAAACTGGTAATTTATTTCTTAATTGAAATGTAGTAAATAGAAAATAACAAATACATTGTAATGACAGTTTGTATATTACAAATTTATAATTATCAATCATTATATAACCTATTTCTGCAGATCCTGACTGCTTTCATGGTGGAGAAAATGTTACCCGACAACACACCAGCTACAGATTTTTTATCATGCATGTGACACTCAGAATAAACATGCTATTTTAAAACTAATATTTAAGCAGGAAGTGGGACTGTTGAGATTAAGAGTCTCTTTTAAAAGGATGTTTTTCACTGAGATGGGCAGCATTAAGCAAGAGAAAACTCCATGCTAGCACGGCGAGAGCGTGGAGACTTTACGTGGAAGGGCTTCATTCACTTCCATTTTAGCTGTTTTGTCTCCAAATATTTTTTTTATCCACCGGCCATGTGGACACGATTGCTGCTGGCTCAGATGCACTGTAGCTTCTAGTTGGTTTTGTTTATTTAAAGAATGGGAAAAAAAGTTGATGGATGCCCTTTGGTCTGAATTCACATTACTTTCATAGTGGCATGCTGGGTCACAGTGTAAGAATGTAAGGAACGTGGCCTTCGGCGATGAGGAGGACGCGCGAGTTTCAAGCAGCTCTCCTGCATGCCAGAGAAATGCCTGATGGCGATGTTTAGTCAGAAGGCTGCCCCACTGATGTTTCACAGTTGAGGGGCGAGTGGGATGCAGTGGGAGGTGCAAGGGAGGATTCAGGCACAGGAGATCGTTGTCATGACAATGACAAGGGCTGGACTGATGGGGTGCAGCTAATGATGAATAATTATGCAAGGTTGTTTTGTTAAATATATTGTTCTTATTTTCCCTACTCCTGTTGTGAAAATTGTGACCTTGCCCCTGTTTTTTTGGTTGCTTGGGAAAACAAGAAATGACTTGATGAATGGAGACTAAGTGCTGCTGCCGAGAATCCAGTTCACCGTAGAAACAACGATCCCCTCAGGCTTGGCCACTGCTATTCTGTAATATGTGCTCTCTGGGTCATATGTATTTAATATTCCAAGTGCAGCTAATGGCACCATGCTAGCTTTTGCATGGTGCATTATTGCCTGTGCTGGGCTCAGCTGATGAATATAAGTATGCATTACAGGAAAGCTAGTAGTAAATAAATATTAGGCCAGACAGAAAGCCCATTTTCACATGTTTGATAGGAAGCAAATGAAGCTGATCCAACCCTGAAGGCCAAGCTGTTTGTTTTTAAAATTACATAAGAGAGCATAAAGACAAGAGCGGAAGTGTCACATAAAACAAGCACTGAGCCTGCTTTATTTGAACTGCCAGCCAGAACATTAACACAGGGAGGAAACAGAACAACGCCGATCAACTCATTGCCTTGCAGTGTAGTACTGGGAAACACTGGTGCTGATATTCATGTAGCTTATACTTTGACATGTGGCACTCACCTAAAAATTGCTGGAAGGCAAAAAAGAACCCAATGCATTAAACCAAGCTCAAAGCCCCCAAATCCCACTCTGACCAGAACAAGCCCATTCCACGGAGAGGCAGAGCCTGTAGCAACTGTCATGAGGCAAAAAGTGGGTTAAATCTTGGACAGGTCACCTGTGTATCACAGGGCTAGCTTGGTAACCAAACTCCATGCATGCCTTTGGACTATGGGAGGAAACTGGAGTACAGTGCCTGGAAAGCACAGGGAGAACACCACTCCAAAAACTCCACCCAGAAAGGCCTCAGCTGACCTGGATTCAGTCTGGGAAGCAACTGTGCTTAACATTGCCCAACATGCTGCCCATTGCAACTGCAGTGGAAACAAAAATATGTGCATGGCTTTGTTTGGTGTCTGTGTGAGTGTGGTCCAGCATCGTGAGTTTTAAACGGATTAACACGATGTTTTGCTCCATCTCTCTGCCCTACCAATGGTGTGAAGTTATGATCAGTCGTCCTTTTTGGTTGCTGCTCATTTAGCTTCAAGGTTTTGCTTCTTTTCATCTTATTTGCCGACAAATCCCTCAAACAGTCTCTGAGAGAACTTCAGAATCAGTCCCCTTTCACTGTGAGTCTTGTGGTTTTTGCGAGAATATTTCAGGGCCACTGAGCTGACTGTTGAAAAGGGAAATAAGTGCTGAAAAAAATGCACATAGACACACAGGCAGTCTTAATATCCCTATGAACACAAAAGTCACACACTCCAGCACACAGCATTGGAAACACACATTCACCCCTACCACACACGTCCTAATCAACTCCTAACCCTTCCTCACATGGATACACAAACTGGCAAACTTGTTCAAGACATACAGTTTACACATGCTATCAGCTCCTCGCACACGCAGCAACATGCACACACACACACACACACACATAGACAGGCAGCAGGAGGTCGTGTGGGTGATTGAATGTGAGAGAGAGGCAAGGCGACAAGCGTAGCATTCACCTTGATCAACGGCCTTTTCTCGGCTTTGAAGCGACATGCATGCTAACGGTGGTACTCTATTTTAACAAGCTAATCTGGGCCCGGCAGCAACACACAGGTATTACACACATACACATGCACACAATGGTGCAATAGTACGAAGCCTATGTGTATGTGGGTATTTGCAGCATTGTGTGTTTGTATGTTCACATTCAGTGATTTAGCTTTACAGATGTGTTAGACCCAAATTGAATGCTAATAAGATCACCAGCAGACAGATGAGTTTATTTCAGTTTTGTTTGAATTATTACTCACAGGCTGCCACAACAATTTGTAATTAATGTAATTGTAATTGTTACTCTTCTTAAATGTAAGGCATTGTGTTACTTAATTACATTTTATATTACTCATTACATTACTTTCTTGTTGCTCCATAAAATGACCTGGAATGCATTGTCTTATAATTACCAATGGACACAGCAGTCCTATGCTATTGAGGACACACATATGATCTTTCTCTTCATATTTCGATATGAACACAAAGCCCACAGCACAAAGCAAAAATGAAAACCAGCACGAAGTGACTTCAAAGCGTTCGCCACAGCGATTCTACTTTAGAAACATGAGTTGATAGAAACGAAGTCTGCAGCCAGACTGCTAATCACTCCTGTTGGAGTTCAGGGTCGGGCTGCTGGGCCGGGGTCTGCATGCTCTCAGCTTTAAAGTCACTCTGGATTCTTGGCTAGCTTAGCATTAGCATGCTATCTGTCAGATTCTTGTAAAGAGCTGATGTTCTGTTAGCAGCATGGTCGTTTCCACTTCATTATTTATGCTCTTGTTTTTTGTTTGTTTTTTGTAATAAAGTTAAAAAAAAATAATGTCCTGTCTCCACTTGTCACAACCTGTATCTCTGTACCGCTCCAATATTTCTTCCTCCTGTACATGAACTGAAATTAGCTGATTGTACCAGAAGTCTGCATGAAGAGAAGAAAAAAAACATACGTTTGATGTTTGTTTTTTCTTTCTATGAGCCCATTGTGCAGATAATTTAAGAACTATTGTGACACAAGCAACAACATAATTGTAACTGTAGTGTAATTACTGAGACCACTTGTTCATGCAAGATTCATTTATATTAGGAAGAAATGTGGTGGAGAAAATTACTATCAGGGTCTCACTGATGATCTCAAGTGACCTGAGTCTAAAAGTTGACAAGATTTGCATCTTTTTTTAATGTCACAAAGAAAGTCACGCTGTTTAAGTACACGAAGTCATATACGCTGTGCCATGCTGTTTAACATTAGCCATCCCTGCCTGTGTGCACAATCGTGTTAGTCGTTGAATTTTCCATTTGTTGCATCTATTTAGATGGTGTTTAGTGGTCCAAACTTCCATTAATTACTTCCATGAATTTACAATTTTAGTTTTAGTTGCATTCGCACCACTCTCTGAGCTGATGTAGGGGATTGATTTACCTCAGAAACGTTGTGAATTGCAGTCAGATGCTACATCGTACTGAGGGAGGAGTCAAAAAAGCAGTCGCTGCTGGCAGGAAAAGTCTTATACAACGCAGCTGGGTGCAAATCAAGCCAATGCTGTGAAAGTGCAGATCAGGGGCCTTTGAAGAACGTCCTAAATGTACTTTTACGAAAGCACCTTTAATTTTACAACAGTGACAGTAACCTTCCATGTTGGCTGCAGGCCTAGTGCTATACAGCGCATCATTGTTTGGCAGTGCTGAACATCTATCAGATATTTATTTGTCACACTGAGGGAAGAAAACAATCCACTGGGACCCACAAGCAGATGTAAAAACGACTTTAATGACGTGCGAAAAGTCATTGTTATCACCTTCCCCTCAGTCTGCATCTCATAAGAAAATAACCCTCAATTTATTTTGCAGAGCTCTGAGGCATCCTCCTTCACAGAGGAGAAGATGGCTGATAAAGGTGATGGTTGAAAGGAATCCATCCATCCTTTTCCCCCCTTTTCCCCTTCCTTCGTTCCTCCCTCCCTCCCTCCCTTCATTCCTCCAACCTGCCTCTGCTGCACAAAGAAAATCCATTTGATTTTTTGAGGAGGCAAGGAAACAGAAAACATTTATCTGGGCTTTCAGACAAAAGCAGGCTTTTTCCAAATGCCACTGCTTCTTCAGCCAGGTGGCAGACGCACTCAGCACTAAACTGGTCAGATCGAGTCGGTGAAATTAGTGTGGAGCTCGGCTGCGGTCACAACCTCTGAAGATAAAACATATCTGTGAGAGGGAATGGGTGTATCACTGATTTTATTTGCCATCTCTGCAACAAAATCTGGTGGAATACATTATAACTACAAAATCGAATTGTTTTCTTTATGCAGAACTGCAGTATAGAAAGTGGACTGCCTCACTGCTGTATTTGTGCAGCTCTTTTGCACCAGAAATGACAAGCGGTAAACAGACAACCAATGGTTGCTGAGCTGCGTTTTGGTGTAGATGAAGACTTATACATTGCCCTGTTTAATGTTTGAAACAAAGACATAGATTTTGTAGCTTTGCCTCTGTGCTACATCACCAGTATGACTGAAAATCAATCAATATGTGATTGAAGTGCAAACAGACAGCTGTAATTCAACGTTTTACAGGCATTTTTATTCACATTCCTCCATTTTCAAGGCTAAAAATGAATATGGCGATCGACTAACGAGCAGTTTCAAGGCCAGGTAAGGCTTGTTCTATTAGTATTTCATGACAAACGAAGTAGACATAATAGCTGAAGTTTATTCAAAGTGTTGAGCTTGTACTTTGTAACTGTCCGCTTTAATATGAGCCCCAAAGAGATGTAAGTGCAAGTGAGGGAGGCTATCATTAGGCTTAAAAACCCATATAAACCTATCAGATAGAAACAAACTTTAGAAGTTGCCAAATAAACAATACAGTGCATTTTAAAAACAAGCACCAACTGTACTGACAAGCGCAGCAACACCAAAAAGCCTGGAAGACCCCAGAAGATCATCTAACCTAGTCAAAAAAAAGTCTGTAATGAAGAGACACCTTCATGAATGGAAGTACAGAGCGTTTACAACAGTTACGCTCTACACCAAGAAGTTCAGATTAGACTTTGCCTAAAATGACTGAAAGAATCTACAAAAATATCTTTGCACAGATGAAATGAGATGATCCAGATCCAAAGAATACCACATTATCTGTCTAACATGGTGGAGGCAGTGCTATGGCATGGCCATGGGCATGTATGGCTGCCTTCATCGTCAGTGATGTGACTGCTGATACAAGTGTACATACGCTCTGTTGACATTTAGCCAAATGCTGCAAAAGCAACCTAAGAGTTTCTTAAAGCAGAGAAATGGGATTTTCCTCATGTGTAAAGCTATTAAACTGACCTCAGTAATAATAGAGCATGCTTTTTAAGGCTCGCAAACAAGCACCAACTGAAGGCAAAGCACCTCAAGGGAGGAAACACAACATTTGGTGTTGTCCATGGGTTCTAGATTTCAGGCAGATCGGCTGCAAAGTATGTTTTTATTTGAAGTAAAAAAAATGTTAAAATTACTAAGAGTCTTTATATTTAAATTTAGGCTAGTTAGGGAGAACAGTGGTCGTTGCGCTGGTCCATAGCTTGTGCCCAGACATCATTCAGCGTCAGTGTTATCTTGCTTTTCAGAACAAGCTGTCGCCAGCTAGAGGTGACAGTGTGTTCTTATACGGTGGCAACTCATCAGTCAGGGGAGGGTCTCAAAGTTTCTATGTGTCAGTTTAGGAATCTGGCATCGACTTTAGCGCCAGACAAGAAAAATGGAAACATCAAACGTGTTTGTGATGTGTCCAGTCAGAGAGCATACACGGATGCATAATCGCCGAAAAACTGAAACTAAAGACAAAAATTTCTTTGGTCTCGTTCTGTGATATGTACGCGGTGGATGCTTCTTCTTTTAAATAGGACCATCATTTACAAAATAAACTGTATTAAATAAAAGTCAAATAGTCTCAGCAGAAATGTCTCAAAGGCTTCCATACAGTCTGACTTCTTTTTGATATCAGCAGCGTTTCCGCCTCCTCAGAGTTAGAAAGAATGCAGACTTAATGTACTGTAGCTTTTCTTCTCTTTTCAACCCCAGGAGCAAAAATACTTTTTTACATATAGTCTTTGTTCTGTTTAAATGTTAAGTTTCCAAAAGAAACATTGACTGTAATCAGTAGAAACAAATTCTAGTCTGGTGTGAGTCACAAAGTTAGTTTTTCAACCTTTTATTTTGGACACTTAAAACAAGCAAACCAATATATACACAAACCTGTATGAGCCACTCTGTACTTAACACATCCACACTTCAGCAAACAGTTTGCGCTACGTCGTATCTTCAATGGACTGGGCTATTCAGGGACAGAAGTCGAATGTTCAAGTTACCAGGAAAACATATTTTAACAAATGACCAGAGGGGTTTTTTGGCCAAGGACAGTCTCCGCTTGTTTAACGGTGGGGGGACAGCAGACAGGACATGGCGCCTTTAAACTCTCATGGTGTGATTGGGCTGGTGAAGCGGAGCTCGCAGACTTAGACCGCCTGATGGTGATGCTGCTCCAGTCAAGACTGTCAGGAGGATTGTTTCATGCTCGTCCCTCTGACTGCAGAGGGAAGACAGTTACATCGGCCTCTGCTGTCAAGCCATTTTCCAGCATGTGAAGTGAGCTTAGCCAAAGGTACGAGACAGAGCACAGTGTGTGTGTGTGAGAGAGAAAAACTGAGGAAGGGAATAAATAAATAAAAAATGAAGGGGACAGAAAGCCCAGTCAAGTCTGGGTTCATGTGCTCTTAGAAAAAAAAAAAATCATGGCCGCTGTTGCTTGCTGTTAAGCATGAAGCACTTAATCATTTGAAGCCCATCGGGTCACTACTTTTTAATGATTTTGCTTCATAGCGCTACATTTGTTATTTTTTTGCTCTCCATTTACCTTAAATTTTAACAGAGCTTCTTGCACTCTTGTCATGTGCTCATTGAAAAGATGGAAAGTCCTCCTGTATGCAAGAAAAAGTAATAGTACATCAGAGTATTGAGTGATTGTGTTTGGGTCTCCTTTCTGCCCAGAACAGGAAAGGTACATCCACGTTTTTCTTCTCCTTTTCGGTGCAACAAGCAGGTTTTCAGTGCCGTTTGCCTCCTTTAATGCAAACTGTATGAAATACTTTGTCACTGTCTATTTGTCAGTCAGACCAGATGTTATGCTTGCTTACTGTATGCTGAAGATTTATGTCCCAGGGGGCGTCGGGGTTGAGGGGCTACCATATCATGCAGATGATGGCTCTTTTGTCTTGGGTGCCATCCTTGAAGACAAGGCATGTGGGGGCAGAATGGTGGGTCACAGGAATCCAAAATACTTGCACCACACAAAGGACAATGGTTTGGTGGTCCTGGGCTGAATGAGCTGTCATTTTGTTGAAAAACATGAGAGAGCGCCTTTCATTTCGTATCCATCGGTGACCGTTTGAATATCACACAAGCTGTTTGTGAGTATCCAGGCGATGATGGCCTCTGATGTCGTTACCATCTGACAGAGCTGACGGCGGAGTTGATGCCCGTGTCGTTCTGAAGCCATCACACAAAGAGGGAGACATGACTGTTTTTTTTTTTTTTTAAGGTTGCGAGTTGAGTGATGTTTTCCGAGCTCATTATGTGGAGATTGTTGGTCTAAAATCCTCTGTTCATCCATAGTTAATGACAGTGGGGACTTCTCACTCTGGGTTCTGTGAGGCTTCAAGTGATAGCAGAGAGAATAAAGTCAAGTAGTCTCATGCGGAGAAGAGATCTTAATGGTCGCCATCAATCCTCTCATTTTGCATGTCAACAAAAACAAACTAAATAAAGTTAAAACCTCAGCATAGTACCGTGGAAGTGTCTTACAAACAAATTGGCGATCTCGAAATACAACAAAAGGAGCAGCGGAGAAAACCAAATGCGGGTTTGCTAGTCTTAGGCTACGTTCACACTGCAGGCAAAAGCGCATCAAATCCGATTTTTTTGACCCTATGCGACCCATATCCGATCATGGGCAGTGTGAACAGCACAAATCCGATATTTTCAAATCCGATCTGGGTCACTTTAGTATGTGGTACTGAATCCGATACATATCCGATGTTTTAGAAAGCGACTGCTGTTTGAACGGTCGTGTCGCATTAAATCCGTCTTTTACGTCACTGACACAAGGCAGACGGCGATTATCAGCGCCGGAGAAGACAAACGAGAAAGCATGGCGGCGAAAACTGGAGACGGAGCGAGTCAATGGACAGAAACTGAAGTTTTGGTCTTGATTAGCACACGGGGAGACAATTCTATTCAAGCTAAACTTTTAGGGGCGTATCATAACTCGCCTGTGTTCACCACTTTTACTTCCGTAAATAGAGCGCGTTGTGCATAACGTCTTCTTTTGCGCATGCGGGCCGCTTTGAGGGCCGTGAACGTTCACACTAGAGCGCGTTTGCTGTCACGTTTTATTTGTAGTGTGAACAACCACACAGAAAAAATCGGATTTGATCAAAAAATCGGAATTGAGCATCAAGACCTGCAGTGTGAACGTAGCCTTAGTTCTGAAATCACGAACAGAAGAAAAACTACTGGTGCAGGGTCGGGTGTGAAGTTCACAGTAAAGGATCCTGGGAGAAGTGTAAAAAAATAATAGTAGGAGTACAAACAGGTGGCAGCAGTCACAGTAGTTCACACAGGGTAAGTATTTGGCGTCAGCATCTGCAGGTAGCTACCAGTATTAATATCGCAAGGCCTCATTCAGCTGAGTAGACGCGGGCTGGACTCGAACCCGTGCAGGTCGCTCAACGCACTGAACTAAACTGGCGCCCAACAGGCACTTTAAATTTGAAATGTTTGCGAGAATCACTTGTTTTAACAGGTAACGTGATGCGACTTGTTCCACTAAAATACTCTTTGCTTGTTGCTGCTGTAGGAACCCGTGTAACCACAGCACAGGAACAAAGACTGTCCTGAGGGAGTAAAATATCTTTTGATATCTGCTTAAAAACATTTATGAAGCTGTTTTAATATAATTTTTATTTGATAATGGTCAAAAATAATGATTTAATACCTTCCTGACTGGTATTAAACAGATAATTTGATAATGGCTTTAATTGGGTTGAAAGTTTAATTCCTTTATCTTAATATGTACAACATATCTGATGTGCTATTTTATCATTATATTTTACCTGAGGTGCAGAGAATATGAACCAGCTTCGAAGGATGCAGAAGTGGCCAGAAAGCGACTGCAAGCATCAGGTTGGGCACTACAGGACTGCCAAGTGTTGTGTTAAGAGGACATTTCCTCCTTGTTGAATTTGGAAAAAATCCCAGTTGGGAGAATTTCTCTGCTTGGATCTGGGACACAAAAGTGCAAATTTTACCAAATGCTTTGAATTCCTCTATCCAGCTAGCACCATTTCCACCTTTTAAAAGCATGTTTTTCTCTACTTATGTCATCCACGGAAGTAGAAATCTAGGATACCATGTTCCAGTTGTTCTGTCAGCAAAGAACAGCATGGCAGGAGAAGTACAACAAAAACAACACGAGAGATAGAAACTAGACCATTCAGTATGAGTACAGTGCTCCTAAATCTGATCTTTGTAAAGAACAACACCCACAGCACCACCCTTTACACTAATGTGCATGCAACGGTGTCCTTGTAAGGTGCTGCTAAATGACTGCTAAGTAAATAAAATCCAGCTGAGTGAGTGTTCATAACCTCATTTACAAGACTTCATGATGATCACAGCTACCTGTTTTCAGACCGCTTTATAAAATGTACACAATTATAAAACGTCACACAATTCTGCCTCTCCTGTCCGTCTTCGTCGAGGTTTTCCAGAGAACAGTCTGAAAATGGAAAGAGAAAAAATATCCAGTGAGTGGCAAAAATGCTTTGTGGATGTCAGAGGTAGGAGGAGAAGTGCCAGACAGCTCTGAGCTGATAGGAATGCAACAGTAACTCGAACCACCACTCATTACAACTGAGGTATGCAAAAGAGGATCTCTAAAAGCAGAACTCATTAAATCTTGGTCCAAAGATGGGTCACAGCAGCAGAGGTACTCCTCCTGTCGGCAGGAAGCTGAGGCTATAATTTTCTGACTTGGACGACAGTGGGCTGGGAAAAACATTGCCTGGTCAGAAGAGTCTCGAGTTCTGCGACGACATTCAAATGGTCCCAAATTTGGGACGAACAAGATGAAAGCACTTTGTTTCAGCAGTTCAACTTGTGGTGGTGTGATGGTGTGGGGGATATTTTCTCGGTGTGCTTTGGGTCCTGTAGTATCACTAGAGCATTGCTGAAACACCACAGCCTACCTGAGTATTGTTACTCATTTATGTCCATCCCTCCATGACCACAGTGGGGGCCCATCTTCTGATGCCTGCTTTTAGCAGGATAACAATTCATGTTCTAAACCACAGATCATCTGAAAGTGGTTTCTTGAATATGGCAGCAGGTTTACAGTACTCAAAAGGCCTGATCTCAATCTAATATAGAGCCTTTGTGATGTGTTCAAAAGGGAGATTTGCATTATGGATGTGCATTGAACAAATGTGCAACAATTGCATGATGCTATCTTGTCAATATGGACCAAAACCTTTGAGGATTGTGCCCAGCACCTCGTTGAATCAATGCAAGGAAGGGTTGTAGCAAAAAAAAAAAGAAAAAGGAAAAAGTCCAAATCTGTTCTAGCAAAGTGTACCAAAAAAAAAAGAAGTTCTTACGTGAACTGTATGACAAGAAATCCGCTTTGCTGTAGTTTCTTTACTCTCAGCTGGGGGAACATAACATTTCAACACCCTGAGATTTAGTGCAGGATGGATGGAGGAGTCTCTGTCTTGGAGTCCCTTTTTAACCAACCTTAATTCTGCTCTTAGTCATATAAACAATGAAAAATCATATCACACATCCACAACAAAAGTCGAAAATATATAAAATAATAAGAGCATTTTCTGTGTTATTGTATTTATGCACATTCCCATGAGACGTTCCACTTGCCAAGATAAAATATACTGTATTGTACCATAACAAGTGAGTGTGAGTACATTTTATAACACTAATATTATTATCAATATTTACAGTATTAAGCTGGAAGTGAAAAAACGACAGCATATGAGCTCATCCGAGTTGATATATTAGCAAACAGATGTCTGTGTACATATCCAGCAGGTACCTCGCCACATGAATAATCTGAGTGGATATATTTATCTTCCTTTGAGCAAATGTTTGGCCTCCACGCGCTCCTGAGTAAAAGCGTCTGTCTCTTCCACTGTTAATGTATCAGCGGTTCGGTGCTATGGGAAAGTAGTATTTCCCATAATGGGTGTACCAAATTGTTCTCCACACTAACCAAAGGTCACTCAAACTGCTTGATTGAGAGTTCAGAGATGCATAACACTCCTACTTATGGCCTGATGTTAAAACTGTGATGCAGGCACATAAAATTCAGGAGCAGGTAGTATTGCTGTGCAGTGTGTGTATGTGTGTGTGGTGTTTGGGTGTAGCACATAAAGAACAAAAACCGAAAAAAAAACAGCAAAACAGCCAGCGATTGTCGCTTTGCTAAAAAAAAAGGAGAGGAAATCAAATACAGGCCACCAAAGCTGCCCAACTTTGTCACTTCCAGTTCTTTTTGCTTGCGTTCAAAGCATTGAGAGTTGGACCGAGGGGAGGTGGGGGGTACCGGTCACCCCCCCCCCCCCCCCCCCCACCCCCCCCCCCCCCACCCACCCCCCCCCCCCCCCCCCCCCCCCCCCCCCCCCCACCCCACCCCCCCCCCCCCCCCCCAACCCCTACCCCTACCCCTAACCCCTAACCCTAACCCTAACCCTAAC
>VUQR01006434.1:3891-14026 GCA_015108515.1 Hemichromis elongatus | reverse complement strand
TTTTAGCAGGTGGAATGGATTTAAAGTGTGCTAAAAAGCTCTGTAGAGCTCAGTTGGTTTGTGACTTTAAGCAGCATCTGTACATTACACACAGTCATTTGGCTGATTGTTCATGCAAAAAATAAATCAAATTTTAGCTTTAAATTAGTTTGTGTGTGTGTGTGTGTGTGTGTGGTCTCTTTTTGGATGGCACATCACAGTTGAGAGTAATGAGTCCCAGTGTGTATGACCGCTCATTTATAAGACACAGCAGTGCATTGCAGGCTGAGCAAGGGACTCAGGGAAGGTGGAGGTCACATGGTCGGCGGTGTGGAAACGTCTCGCTGGTCAGCAGGAGGGAGGACAGGCTCTGGCGGCAGAGTGTATCTGAATGCCTGCTGAAACGCTGTCAAACGGCAAAGATCTGGCTCGCTGTCAGGGCACTGTGGGTCACGTTGTGCCTGTCTAGCTCTGTGTGTGTTTATGTGTGAATGTATGTGTTTGAGTGGGTGGGGGGCAGACAGTGATAAATTTCACAGCAGAAGGCTTCATCGCTACTTCATCTGTTTGGTGCTCAAATTAG
This sequence comes from Hemichromis elongatus, assembly GCA_015108515.1. Lineage (NCBI taxonomy): Eukaryota > Metazoa > Chordata > Actinopteri > Cichliformes > Cichlidae > Hemichromis > Hemichromis elongatus. Next base: position 13,464 of record VUQR01006434.1, on the reverse strand, counting down.
GCCAAGAGCACACACACACACACACCCACATACATACACATACGCACCCAAGTACTACCCTACCATTCACCATTAGCCACTTCGCTTTGCTGACACACTATAAAATTCCCTCCACATTCTCCACGGCAACAATGCCCTGTACTGTCCATGAAAGGCTGGAGCAGTTTAAAAAGCATCCTAGATGCGGTTTGGGAATGACTGGGGTGAAATGTAAGTGACTTTGAAGTCTCTGACAGAGAACCTTGTTCACGGATGACTGAGTAGAAATGCGAGGTGAAGAGATGGGGTCGGACTCTATAGTGATTAATGAGATTTTATTAATGGACATAAACCACAGAACCACAGGGACAAAGAAAAAGCACAAAAATACACATCAACACACATACTCAATGCCCCAGATATATGGACAACAAGTTTGCCCTGTCACTCCCTCTGCCAGGAGCTTATAATTAATTGAAGTTGTTACTGCCCCGAAACAAGTTTTTAAAAAAGAGCATGCAACATTTCAGAGCTAGCAGCCTCTGCAAGCTGATATTAAAGTAATTAAAAGGATGCTTATTTATATTCCATAGCAATCTCGTGGACAGAACCAGAAGACTTGTTAGCAAAACTGGGCACGTCTGATTGCTTACGCTGCACCTTTAGGGGTCTCAGTTTGGACCTAAGGATGAATAAAAAAAAGCTTCACCTGAGACGCTGTGAATAAACATCTCAAAACTGCTAACTGAATGCAAATATTTTGGCTGTTTCTGCACATTTTCATGACATTTTTTTTTCCCTTTTTTAATATAAAAGCTCATCATCTGTTTTGACAGAAAGAGGCATTGAACTGATTTTTAAATGTAGCACCACAGTATTGTGTTACCACTCATTTCTTTATTTTTTGCTTCTAAGAAGCCAGACTTTCTAGCAACTTTTTTATAGCGGTCTTGAACAATGAATGTCATGTTCTTAAGAAATTGGGGAAACAATCCATGAAAGACCTGACACGGGAATTGAGAGATACATCTGGCCTGTCAGTTGATCCACTTTCTGTTTGTCAAAGCCTCATCAGAAGTGCTCTCGGTGGAAGGGTGACTGTCAATAAGCCTATTCTTATAGTAAGGTATGCCAAATCGGCATCAATATGCATGGAGTGTCTACACTCTTTCTATGAAACATGTTGGAGGCTATGTCATGGTTCAGGGCTCCATTTCAGCCAGTGGTGTTGGGAGGTACTTGTCAAAATTGGTGGAATTATAAACACAGAAAAGAGCTTTGAAAACCAGAAGTTTTAAATACTCTTGAGTCTATATACATGTATAAGATATGCTTGTGAAAAAAGGCTAAGGCTTCAGACTGTTGCACTTTAATTTTTGTAAAAATCCAAATTTACTTTTTTATAATTTACTTCTTTTATTTTCAAATAATTTGATTATTAGCATCACAGCTCATCTATTTTGCATGTAGGTTTGCCTTCATGTTTGTGATATTGTCAAATCTGTGTATTGTGTCATGCATTTCATGAGTGTGTTTGTGTGTTAGCTCAAAATATCCAAATGGTGAGCCTCTCATAGAAAATCACAGAAAAATGAAGAAAAAAAAACCCTCTATCACTTGAGCCTTAAAACACTCCGCGGGGAACCTTAAAGACCAGTGCTGTTATTTTCACATCATCCTTGATTTTTTTGGACACAATAGTGTTACTCACTTTATGTCTTCTAGCTGTTGGGTTATCTTAACGTTAAAAACCAGCTGCAAAACCAGCAAAACAACCTCACACCCATCACCACCTCTGGTGGTTCTGCACCTCCATCCAGATAAGTGTGAGGTAACGTGTGTGTTTAGGGCTTATGAAAGGTGTGAGTGCCAATGTATGGAATGTAAAATGAAACACAAAGAAGTAGAACAAGATGTAATGGATATGAAACTGGGTTGCCAAAAGAACTGAGCTGAACGCATCTTGAATCCAAATCAGCTGCTGGCTCCATCACAGGAGGGAGGCAGCTCTCTGGCTCTGCTTTCAGGAGCAGCTGCCGACAGGCATCTTTTGAATTTGGATAAAGATGTGGTGGATACGGCGAGGACCTCAATTTAAACATGGGCCTGAGCCACTGGGGTATCTAAGAGATTTGGGCCCTGTGACAATCCCAGCTGCCGTGGAACTCCCGAGGAGCTTATTATTATTCTTGGAGAGATTTAGGTCTGGGATTGTCTAGACATTACTTAAACTGAAAACCCTTTTTCTCACTTATTCAAATTTTCCCTCCCTCCCCGTCTCAATTTCCTCCACAGATGACGTGTTTGATTAATGTCTGCCATAAAACCACAAACACACACCAATAGTCCACAAGTCATAAAGGAGCTTCTCCTACATTTTACTTTTTCAGGGTTTTGTTCTCTACAAAGCATTGACACTCCCGTACATGGCATTAGCATAGACAACACCATGAACAGCTACATTGTTTGGACACACAGAAGCATCAGTTTAGCTCATAAAGTAATCAAGTAGAATGACAAGCTACTAAACCTTCATCAATTTTCTATTGAGTCATATATCTAAAAACAAAACGGTATGCAATTTAAACATTTTTTTGCAACATAAATCAACATAGATAGATAGACAGATACTGTAGACGGTAGCAGTGGTTGCTGTTGTGCAGCAAAGTAGGTCATATTGAGTGTTATAAATAATGGAAAGGAACTCTTCATTGTAGATGTTCAGCCCCCACGCACTTTATCACTAAACACTCCACATAAGCACCATCACCCAGCTCACCCTCAGCTACATCAGCTTCCAATCCTCATCAGCGAGCTCTGCAAGCAAGCAAAGCCAGGCAGCATATATGTAACGACCTAACTGATCAGCAGTGATAGTACTAAAAAAAAGAAAAAAGATACCTGACACCTAGATAAAAGACTGACAGAAAAGGTCCTCAAGGGTGCGGCACAATTTCTCAGAAGCATCTCGAACAACAACAGAAGAAAGGGTTGTCGCGTTCTCTCACTAACAAGACAGTGCAAAGAAGCAGGAAGGAAAAAAGTGAAAGGGGAGGCAGCATTAGAGAAGTAGGAGGATATCCCTCGGTAATTATCTCCCAAGGGAGGGGCACAGGAGAGAGCTATGTATCTCTGCTCTCAGATGTAAGAAAGGCAAAACAAGACGACAAAACAAGCAGTGACAAACTTTATAGTTGGTGGAGTCAAAATAGTAAAATGGAAGAGAGGACGGGAGCAAGAGTGAATAAGCGAGCATGGCTGGGAAAAACAATAAAGACCCAGACAAATAATAATAAAAGTAGATGTGACTAAGAATGAGGAATGAATGTGAAGGACTTACTTTATGGTCGTGATTGCATCAAGAGAGCTCATAAATGTATGAATAAAGAACAGAAATGCTCCCCATAACGGTATTCCTGCAACGCTTTATTATTTATCTGCATACATAACCTGTTCTGGTAAATAACAGAGGCCATATTTGATTTTATCCTGTAGTTTGCATGTTAATCTAATCTTTTTACGAGTCCCTCCAAGGGTTATAGGCACTCATTGTGATTTCCTTACCAATGCTAATAATTCCATGCTTCACATCTGAGGAACAGGACCCCTTACACATGGTTAGAAAATGATCCAGTTAGTGGCTTTGATTAAAACGGTCCTGTTACAGGACTGTTACAGCAGAAACATCTTGCCCTGTAATTAAAAATAACTCCTGCTGTTGCTGTTTTAGAAGGCTCAAAGATTTGATCCTGCTAAAACAAATGTGAATAAAATGATGATAAGCAAAGACAAATGTTTGTTACACCAAAAGCTGCCACTTGACACTGAGGTTTGTAATTAATAATAATAAAGTAGTCTGATGCAAATGATGATTTCATAAAGAGCGGGTTTGTGTGGGGGTCATTCAGCATCCCCAACTTGAGTCAGTTTGATAAATTAAAAGATTGCTGTCTAGGCAGGATTAAACTTTAATTAGACATAGATAGGTGGGAGGAGGATTATTATAAGCTTCATAGTAGGACTGTGAGATGTGCACTTGTTTATGAGCCTTTGGTTATGAATGAATCTACTGGGTGAGTCATAAAACCCTGCGCATTTACTGTATGTCCTTCTCTGAACTTGTGAGTACCTCATACATCTGTCTAGGCACTGAGTTGTGTTCAAGTTGTACTGAGTAAAAACTGCTTGTCATTCCGAAATAACGACGGTAAATTGACCAGATTTTTCAGTTATTCAAGTGCACATTTAAAAAAAAAAAACAACCAAGAAAAAAAAGACATCGCGTCCACCATTTATCTTCTCGACTCAAACTTTCCCCTTGTCACCCTAACAGTAAAGCGACACCCTTATCAATAAATGTAAACTACAAGTTAGCAGACACAGGCTTCACTGTGTCCTTCAAGTATTTTATGAGTATTTTAAGAGAGAAAAAGTTTGATGGGCAGTCTGTGAATTCCAGCTCTCGCCAGTCATTTATCATGGCTGTCTGGCAATCACACATCCATCGCCAAGTCCCTCAGCAGAGGTTTGGGAGTGATGCAGCCCTCCCATCGGCTTCTTTCTTCAGTAACACTACCCTCTGCTAAGACTAGAGGTTATATAACCATCCCAACTGGGATATGTATTGCAGTTCTTCTCGCTGTCTTACAAACACGCTCCCTCTGCAGCTCATTTTCCCAAGACATGCACGTCTTGATCCTCAATGCAGCAGCCATGTCTTTTAGCTGGAGACGCCCGACGCCCTCCACCCCACCCGTGCATATATTCTACATGTTAACGTTTGTAACGTTCACAGCAGAGTGTTAATGTGTTAATACTCTACTTTTTTCCTTCATATGAAACAAACTGAGAGCACTTCGCCAAGCAATGAACTTAATGTCAAATTAAATGCAAAGCATGTGAGGTGCAACAAAGGATGGGGAGGGGTTGGGAGGGATAAGTGCGGCACAGCAACACAAAGGCACATCTGAAGAGCTCTTAAATTTAGCAGAGATGAAAGGAATTGGAAGGGCTGAGTCTTTGCAGCAGTGGGATATTAAAACAGACAACAAACAGAACAAAACACAACACGTGTAAATGAAGAAATGCACATGCTAGCACCGCTCAAACATGTGCAACGTGGCGGCATGACTGGAGCGAGGAGTCCCATCTTACCGAGCTGTAGAGCATGCCCTCGCCATTCATGGCAATGTAAAAGCCACTCTTCACCCCCTGGATGGCCACCACTCTCAGACCCACAGGAATAAGATTAAACAGGGCTGCAGAGCAGACAGAGTGGAGGAGAGACAGACAGTTACAAAGAGGCAGAGACGAAAGAGAGACATCAGACACAAAGGACAGAATAGGACAATTGAGTTTTCACTTAACTCTTGTAGACACAACACCCTCTGATCTCTGTTCTTTGGCTATCTGTCAGCAGTAAAGTGAACAGTGCAGGACATAGACAAAGGGAACACTGATGCATCTCACAGTCACGCATTAAAGCAGGAATCCAAAACTTTTTTATGACATCTAGCTGAAGTAATTTGCACAAAGAATCCCAAAGCATCCTGTGATTCTTTGTACATCTAACTGAATTAAACTCTCCTGGATGGCACAGATTTGGCAAAATGAAAGCAATTATGCACTATTTATGCACACATATGTCACTCTTTTTGCAGCAGCTCCAATATGAGCAATTGTAACTGGCGCTGTCAGTCAGAAAGTAATTAATAAGCTGCCATACCGATAGAAATTAGGCTTACTATGAGTGCAGTTGGTATGTTCAGGGCCAAATGTTCAGGGTTTAAGTCATCAGTGTTCATTTTGATCATATTCCACTGCAATCTGAAAGTCTGCTTTTGACTCTGTGATTACTGAACGCTGATGTGTACCTGAAAATATGCAGCTGAATCTTTAAAGCGGCAAGACGAGCGTCAATAAAACAGCGCAGACATAAATCTGTGATGGCAAACAACTGAAATTGTGTTTTGATTTAAGACCCTATCAATCACTAAACTGCTGCAGGCAAATGCTACTGAATCTACTGAGCGGACTGAACCATGATTGTCAAGGGCGTTGGTTTGGTGATGGTGTGAGGCCGTGCTTTGCATACTGTGAACTCCCCGTGATGTCGGAGTGATTGTTCTGCAAGTGTCAATGGGGACTACCAGAAAAGGCTGGCAGGGGGAAAAAGGCATTGGGCCAACACAGGTCTGTCCTCTGAACAGATTCAATTTCACTCAATAAATATCGACGTGCTGCCAATGGTTTAAAACTGACCTCGGGCCACTGGTGCGCGTGATACTTGCTGGCCGCTGTGCAGGAACATATACCCTTGAGGCCAGACAGAATGGGTCCTTCAGCCCCTTCAGTTTTGATTTCTAAGGCTTCACAGCCTATTTTTCCATCTCTTCTCTGCATCTTATTCTGTCATTTCTTTCCCTCCTCTGTATGCTCCCTCACTCCTCTTTCCATTAGCCTTTCATGGCTGCTGCATTTGTTTCATCAATGTCTGGCAGTGTCTGTCAGAGGCACCATCAACAGTTCAGCCTTGCTTGAATAGTGGGAGGAAAAGAGACATAAAATATGGCCCACTACTAGACTATTATGTTATAATTACGATCTGAAATCTCTGCTCTCATTTGCCTGCCAAAAAATTTGAGAGCTGACAGAAGCTGTCATTCAGTTATCATCTAAATGTCTCGCTTTTTTTTCCCCCAGCACCAGCATTTGATTGATTCCATAGCTACCTGATGACTATTCTCACGCTAGTTCCTCCTCCTTAATCACCCCAATCCTATCTCACACTGAGAAAAGAGAGGCCGGGCTGGCGCTGGAAGAGTTAAGTGATTTTCCAGGGATCTTTTATCATCAAAGGGCCAGACAAAATAGGTTCAAACAACTAAATAAAGCAAAATCCTCAAAATGCCAAGTCTTCCAGAAGAGCAGTAATTGACAAAAGAAATCCTGCAACGGGCAGACTCAGGCAAGTGAATTTCATGTGAGGAATACTAGCACAGCAGGAAATAAACCCTGCAGGAAAAGTTTCAGAAAGAAACTTAGCCAAATTTCAAATGCCAAGGACATATCTTTAAATCCAGAGAGAAATCCAGGTATACACTGTCACATTTGCAATTATATAGAGCTTTTTTTTCCTCCTCACTCCAGCTGGAAACTGAAAGTACTTGAAATTAGCGTACGGGTCTTCGGGTAATGAGGAAGTCTATCCTCATTCCATCCATCAAACCCGGAGCATCAGAGATAGATGAAGCGTGACTGCCTGAAACCGCAGGTGTCTCATAATCAGCAGTATCTTTCTAGAGCTTCAGAGTGTGCAGATAATTACTGTAGGCGATCAACTGATGACAATCAAATTAATAACTGTTCAAATTTGAACAGTGATGGTAATTATTAATTGAATGGTGTTCTTAAGCCCTCGCTGTTAGTTAAGCGTACAGCTTCCAGTCAGTCATGCTTACAACTAAAGCAGTTTTCCAAACTTGTAACTGTATATTGCGCCTAAAGGCAGCAACTTTGTGATATACTCAGTCGAGCACTTTTTCACAATTTACCAAACCCCTAATAGAATCGAGCTATTTAAAAACAAGAGAGGCGTGATTAAAGAAGAAATTCCATTATTTTCTCATCTTTCATCGTCATTTTTCTCCATTTTGTCACTGAAACTGTTTCCTGTTCAGCGGTGTCCTCCTCTCACCGCTTCTCGTTCCGCACTCAAATGAAGCAATTGATAAAAATGAAAATGGAAACCAAGCGCACTCTGGGCTCAGGTCACTGCGATTATTCAGGTGGCATCATGCTCCTCACTACCATCGGTTCCACTGAAGCACCCCCTGAAAATAAATTGCTGTATTCTATCGGCTAAAGCTCTGGATGAGGCGGGTCAGAGGATGTCGTAGTTGAAGGGTGGAGGATAATCTATTATTCTAATAATCCAGCTAAGAGATCAATGGCTCGGTGCAAGACCTGAATACAAAATCTCCTTTCTCTTTATCTGACAGCGATTATTCTTCCTCTTTCTCTTCCTTTTACTGTCTCCATCTTCTGCTCTCTTCTACACTTGAAATTCCTCTAGTGGCACCTCCTGCTTGCCTCTTCCCTCCGTGTGTCTTACTTTAGACAGTCTGTATGCTTGAGGCATCTAATATAGAGAATTATTCATTGGGTACAAACCGAGAAGGTGGTATTTTTAGTTTGCTGTGGCTGAATTATTCACTGCATTCCTCCATCCCTGGGCCAGGGGGACTGCTTAACTAGAGGATTACCTAAAGGTGGGGAAATCCTCACATGCAGCTAAAACCTGAACCAGCTTAAACCTTTTAGACACAATGGAAAACTTAAAAAAAAAACAAAAAAAAACAGCTGTTTGCACGTATCAAATGCATTATATGTGGATGTTTCTCACTTTTCTTCCCACCCCCCTTATGCAGTAATCCCTTTTGTCCTGAAGATCCTCACTTTATGCTCTAAGTGGTTCTCATTCAAGATCTATCTCGCCTTAAGATATAAAGCAGCAACAATAGAGGAATGAAGCATTCATTTCAGCACATGAATGCCCTGGTCCAGCAGCTGTGGCTGCAGTTTCCTGTAAGTAAGGCAGGATGTTTTAGGGGAGAAAGGTCATGGTTGGTTTCCTGTTTTGGCCTCACTCCAGACTGGGAGTGTCATGATTATAGCTTTGATGGTTGTTCTCCCCAGACATATGTGCTGTCTCATCCTTAATCCTTTATAGGAAAGTCTTAACAAAAAGCTACAAGTTTTAATATAAGAGACGCTCTACAGACACGGCTGATTTTGCCCTCCTTTTTGTTCTTATGGAGGTGGATCAGGTATACCCCCAGGGACTATTTATTCACCGTGGAAAGTCGATTGCAGTGAAATATTGCAGGGGAGGTTCTTGTGGCATGTAGTGAAGCTATGGGCCTACAACCCCATTCTAGCAATGGGTTTTTCCAGGAAGGAAAATTTTGATTTGGTGGTCCCACGTGCTTTGAAGCTGTATCAATCAAAACGATGTGACAGTTCCAATCATGAAGTGTACACAGTAGAAATTGTTTACCTAGTACGGACCTGGTGGGGATACCAGGTTTGCTTTTACTATAGCAAATTAATGTTACCGGAAGCAGGATAAATATTACATTTAGACACTATGATGTTTTTGAGAAGACAGGCTTAGAATACATAAAACATTTGAGGTTTTGGCACAAATATATGCATATTATTACATAATCACATGAAGAAAAGAGGGCATTCTGCCCTGGGGTATTTCTTCCTTTTAATTTTTTAATTTTTTTTTTTTTATCAAGATATTATCAAGATCCAATTTAGCGAGGGTGTCATAAATTAACTTTTGAGAGCTTCAGGTCACCCAAATAGTTTGAGTTATATAAGAATTAAAAATGCTAAAGCGTATAAATGCAGCAATCTATTATATAACCGACTCGTAGCCATTAAATGTTTTACACTGGAAGCTGTGGCTTCCAAAAAGCTCCACTCACTGTTGTCGCTGTTCTCGTCCTTGCTGCCGTCGATGGTTCCATCCGGCTGCATCTGCAGGTAGAAGCCCTGCTGGCTGAACAGTCGTGTCACGATGCC